>VDFB02346487.1:0-13484 GCA_007258455.2 Sequoia sempervirens
CAAACCCTAGGGTTTCTGGCAAACATCGTTGCTGGAGAACGTAACCTCTTCAGAGATCAGGCATACTGAGGCTGTGAGATACCAGCTGAAGATTGCACTTGGTGATTTCATCCAGAAGTCACAGATTGAGCTTAATCATTTAAATCAGATAGAGATTCTTCAGTATTCAGCAGAGATTGTTCATACTGCAGTCAAGGCGCACTTTTTCAGAGAACATTCATTTGAAGATTGGACACGATTTCCAAAGGCCGTACATATTTATTATTGCTGCATACAGTCCGTACATCTGTACTTTCAGGCCGTACTTGTCAATCTTCTGAGAGACGCCTTTCCTTCTCAGTTTCTGACTTGGGGTTCTTGGACGCCTTGGTCACCAGAGGTTGTGCATTGGATTTGGAGCTCAGAGAAGCCTTCTATCATTCTGGCCGTACATTTCTTTACCAGGCTGGCCATCATCTTAAAAACGGGTTCATTTGATAAAGGTACCGAATAATGCTTATATGTTCAGTTTTTCGTGGCAATGCATTGGAAAAGATGAAATAAAGGAACGCCTTCCCTTTCTGAGCAAAATCTATGCATTTTGAGCTTGTATGAATTTTATATGAATTTTTAAGCAATTTCTAGAGAAATCGCATTTTTCCATTTTGCCTGTGAAACCCTTCAAAAACATCAAAAAATCGAAAATTGCAAAAACAACACAAAAACAAATCAGTGCTTGATTCAGAGAACCACCAGGGTTCTGACAGTGGTATCAGAGCACAGATCTCCTGCCATCCTGTGCTTTTTCAGTGATTATTCAGAATACAGTGCATTTCTGGGTTGCCTTTTATGAACCAAGACATTATTCAGTATACCAGAGGTGTAGGGACAGGCAAAGACGAAGACTGGACAGGTCCTCCGATTCCAGAAGGTCAGACAGTATCGGGAGTGCTTGGTTTTCACAGATCCAGTTCAGACGGTAGTGAAAACAGTGTTGCAACCCTAATGGCAGATCGTGAGACTTCCTCAGAGACTCGCAGAGATCCAGGGAAGGCACATGCAGAGGGTGACATTACTGATGAGGAGTTTAGACGGAGACACGACAACATGATGGATATGATGTCGCAGTTGATGGGTACTATTAGGCAGTGTACGCCCACACAGCCTCATTTCATGCAGATTGGACAGACGAGCGGGACCACTCCAGTGGATCAGCCATTGGCATCAGCTCCTAGGCAGCCGTTACCGATCTATCAGGAGCGTAGGCCAGGCCAGCCTACTTTCTTACCCAGAGATACTCCACCTCAGACTCCAGGAGCAGAGCACCAGGTGCATCATCAGGACTTCCAGCCACAGAACGGCATGTCAGTGGCAGACTTGACGAGATTTCATGGCGAGTACATGTCTTTAGCGCCTGAGATCCGGCAGGCACTCACGTTTCATGAGTTTATAGATGTCTATAAACCCAGAGGAGGAGGTAGATTTGATCGTAGACCCCCACAGCATCAGCAGCAGCCACAGGTGAATAGGGATTTACAATATGCTGTGAGCAAGATTACACTGCCATATTTTGATGGGTCAGAGAAGACATCAGCTAGGTCATGGGTCCAGAAATTGGACAACTATCTGTCACTTAGACCTATGCAGGAGGATGAGGCAATTAAATTTGCCACTTTACATCTGGACGGAGTCGCGCATGATTGGTGGCACCACGGCATGTACACATTAGGCCATCATGTTGTTAATACCTATCAGGAGTTCACGAGCAGATTGATAGAAAGATTTGATAGGAAGGATCCAGAGTTGTATTTCAGAGAGTTGGCTCAGCTCAGACAGACTGGCAGTCTGGAAGCATACATTGGCGAGTTTCAGAGAGTGGCGGTCATGGTGACTGGCATTTCAGAGAGGAGACTCATTATATTATTTGTTGAGGGTTTGACAGAACCCATGAGAGGTTGGGTCAAGGCTTTTGACCCTCCCACACTTCAGGAGGCCATGCGGAAGGCACGCAGGAACTTGCCGCACCTCGCAGCAAGTTCAATTCAGGGTCCACTCCATACACGAGACCCAACAGGCCTTTCGATAGAAACAATGACAGAAATAGACCCTTTGACAGGAGGAAGGATCAACAGGATCCTAAGAGACAGAATGCACCTCCGTTTGACAGAGAAACTTTGAACGAATTACGTAAGAAGAAGTTGTGTTTCTGGTGCAAGGCACCCTATGATGAAAAGCACATATGCCCACTTCGTCCGAAAGTCAAAAATAACCAAATGGAGTGGTATTATGAGGGCGAAGAGCAATCTGATCTGTCGGACCAGCAAGCTGATTCCGAGCCTTCAGATGATGAGAAGTCCGAAAATGAGAATGAACATGAAGGTGGAAGGAAGCTACAGGAAGCCCATCTGACTAGTCTTCAGAGAGATGGTTCATTTCGACTCCATGGGCTCTTAGCAGGTCAGAAGGTGATTACTTTGTTGGATACGGGTGCGACACATAATTTTATTGATGCACGTTTAGTGGAGAGACGTGGTATCCAGACAGAGGCTTTCGAGGGTATCCGAGTCAAGGTAGCTGACGGATACACTCTCAGGTGCGACAGAAAGATTACTGATCTGCCGATGAGATTGAACAACTATGAATTCAAGACTGAATTCTATGTTGTTAATATGGGTGATACAGATGTGGTACTAGGGATGGCATGGTTACATGATTTGGGTGAGTTCACGCTCAACCTACGGGACATGGAGATGAAATTTAAGGTTGACGGAAGACCACATGTCATCAAGGCAATACGGGACAGTAATCTTAGGATGGTTTCATTCAAGCGGATGGAGAGGCTCATTCGTCATGATATGGTTGACTGGGCGGCTGAGTGCATGTTGATGCCAGCCCAGCAGGAGCCGCAGAAGGGTGAGTACCACCCTGACATACAGATTCTGAGGACTAAACACTCCAAAGTGTTTAGTGATATTCCACCTGGTAGGCCTCCAGATAGAGGTACAGAGCACATTATTGAGTTGGAGGAGGGCGCAAAGCCCGTTATGATTACTCCCTACCGACATCCAAAACGACTCAAAGATGAAATAGAAAAGACCATTAATGAGTTGTTGGCTATGGGTCATATCAGACCTAGCAAATCCCCTTTTGCTTCATCGGTTGTATTGGTGAAGAAGAAGGATGGATCCCTTCGGATGTGCATCGATTACAGGCAGCTCAACAAAAGAACCATCAAGAATAGGTACCGCATTCCACGCATTGATGAGCTGATAGATGAGTTGCATGGTGCAGTCTTCTTTACGAAGATTGACTTGAGATCAGGGTACCATCAGATACAGATGAGGGAGCAGGACATTGAGAAAACCGCTTTCCGGTGTCATTGCGGTCACTTCGAGTTCTTGGTTATGGCCTTTGGGTTAACCAATGCACCTGCCACCTTTCAGGCAACTATGAACAGGGTTTTCAGTGCTCAGTTGAGGAGATTTGTGTTAGTCTTCTTTGACGACATTTTGGTTTATAGCAGGTCATGGGAGGAGCACCTGGCTCATTTGGACACAGTCTTGGGCATCTTAGCAGATGAGTCTTTCTATGCTAAGGGGGAGATCCAAGTCACGGCAACATGGAGAGGGATTACTTCTCTCCCAGGAGCATCGTAGTGGGGTGGGGATGGGGAGGGGTTAAGGTGGAAGAACGCCTACAGCGGCTTCAATTCGTGGGTGTGTGCATTCTGAGAGGAATTTGTGCGGATTCTCCGTCCGCGCACCTTACAAACGGCGAAGGGGGACTTTTCGGTGGTCACCACGAGCGCGAAATTAACGGCGAGGTTTAAAGGTGATCATGACATCATGTCCGGTGCTAGCATTGCCTGACTTTACGAAGTCATTCGATTTATTCTGTGATGCTTCAGGAGAGGGCATTGGTGCCGTTCTGATGCAGGAGCGTCATCCGATTGCATTTGAGAGCAGGAAACTCAGGGGTCCTGAGAGATTTTATAGCATTTACGACAAGGAGATGTTAGCCATTATGCATGCATTGGCTAAGTTTAGGCAGTACTTGGTAGGCAGCAAATTCAGTGTTCGTACAGATCATAACAGCCTAAAACATTTCCTTGGACAGCGAGACTTGAACGAGAGGCAGCAGAAATGGGTCAGTAAACTGCAGTCATATGACTTCGACATTACTTTCATTAAGGGGAAGCAGAATATAGTAGCTGACGCCTTGTCTCGTAGACCCCAGTTGAATGCCTTAGCACAGATTACAGAGGATTGGAGGCATCAGATCATTGCAGAGTATGCTAAGAACCCATGGGCTTCTAGCATCGTTGACAGGACAGAGCAGGACGACAGGTATACAGTAGTAGATGACTTGATCATTTACAAGGGGCGGATTCTTTTGGTTCCTGACTCTGAGTTACGGACTACAGTTTTGAGAGCCTTTCACGACCTTCCTATGGCGGGCCATCCTGGATACTACAAGACTTACAAAATGGTTCGGGAACGGTTTACTTGGAAAGGGCTGAAAACTGATGTTTTGCAGTATGTCCGTCAGTGTTCTGTGTGCCAACAGAACAAGCAGGAGCACACTTATCCTGCTGGATTACTCCAGCCACTTCCGATACCTGACAGGAAGTGGGCGTGTTTATCTATGGACTTTATCACGGGTTTGCCGAAAGCCCAGGGTAAAGATTGCATTTATGTAGTGGTCGATCGGTTGACTAAGTACGCCCACTTTTTCCCGATTACGACTACTTTCACAGCATCGCAGACTGCAGAGTTGTTCTTCAGAGAGGTTTTTCGATTGCATGGATTGCCTCGGACGATAGTCAGCGATAGAGACAGCCGGTTCATGAGCAACTTTTGGCAGGAGTTGTTCCGACTTTGTGGGACCGAGCTGACACCGAGTACCAGCTACCATCCACAGACCGATGGACAGACAGAGATTGTCAATAAGTGGGTGGAGGGTTATTTGCGCAATTATATAGGCGATGCGGCCGAAGCCCCGGGTGAGGGTAGTTTACTTGTGCGGTATTGTTATAACTCGACTCACCATATGGCGATCTGAATGACCCCTTCATCGGCATTATGCGGTGTAAGTAATCTTAGTTTGATTTTTTGAGCGATAGCAGAGTGCCGAGTGCAGGTGATATGATGCAGAGTCAGCAGGACATCTTGAGGTCTCTCCGAGACAATATCCAGCAGGCACAGAATCAGCATAAGCAGTATGCTGATCAGAAGAGGGTTGAGCGCAGTTTTGAGGTGGGTGATATGGTGTACCTCATGTTGCAGCCGTATAAATCCAATCTACTCTACTTGAGAAGAAGTGAAATTTGCTTCGCTCGCTACTATGGTCCATTTGTTGTCGAGCAGTGGGCGAGGTTGCTTATAGAGTTGGACTTGCCGGTGATAGCAAGGTCCATAATGTATTTCCGTTCTACCGCTGAAGAAGGCATTGGGTCGGCATGTTGTTCCCTCTCCAGTTTTGCCACCCCTTGATGATGAAGGGAAACTGATACTAGTACCTGAGGCCATCCTTGATATGAGAGAGAGACACCTTCGGAGGCGTGTGATCAGGGAATATCTGGTCAAGTGGAGAGATTTGCCAGTTGATGATGCTACATGGGAGTCAGAGGAGATTTTACAGCATCCAGAGTTGAGATTGCTTGAGGACAAAAAGCAATTTGAGGGGAAGGTGGTATCGTAATACCCCATCTGAGTAAAACCCATTTCGGTGGCGAGGTTAACTATCATTTGATCCTCGTGAGGCGTGAGGGAGTGTTCGAAGGATCCCTTTTGGCGATTTGCTGATTGTTGGTTAGCTCGGTTTGCGGTGTGTCGGGTTAGACCTTAGCGAAGTCTTCGAAGGAATGCTTTTTTCGAGAACTTTCTATTTTTAGAAGTTAGGTGGTGGAAAGGCGCTATTCGATGGGGCACAGTGCGGTGATTCGGCTTCAGTTGACGCTGGTTCAGTAATTGTTTGTTTTGATCTGAGAAATAAGGAGTATTTATCGAAAGTTGGTTTAAATATTTAATAATTTGACTTTATTATAAAGTCACTTTATTGAAATATTAAAATATTTAATTATTTGGCTAAGTTATAAAGTATTTAATTATACTTTATATTATATTATTAAAAGGTGATTTAATGAGTATTTAATGCTCATTAAAAAGGGACGCCAATAATTAAATAAATTCTCCTAAGTCCAAAGTGAAAAATTAAATCATTAATTTAAATGATTATTTTAATGGAGAATTAGGTCGAACTTTTCATAGAAGAATATATTGTTCTTCCCAAGGCAAAATCGAACTATCAAGTTTATTATTCAATTTTGTCTTCTGAGCATCTGAGCTTTGGAGTTTGCAAACCCTAGGGTTTCTGGCAAACATCGTTTCTGGAGAACGTAACCTCTTCAGAGATCAGGCATACTGAGGCTGTGAGATACCAGCTGAAGATTGCACTTGGTGATTTCATCCAGAAGTCACAGATTGAGCTTAATCATTTAAATCAGATAGAGATTCTTCAGTTTTCAGTAGAGATTATTCATCCTGCAGTCAAGGCGCACTTCTTCAGAGAACATTCATTTGAAGATTGGGCACAATTTCCAAAGGCCGTACATATTTATTATTGCTGCATACAGTCCGTACATCTGTACTTTCAGGCCGTACTTGTCAACCTTCTGAGAGACGCCTTTCCATCTCAGTTTCTGACTTGGGGTTCTTGGACGCCTTGGTCACCAGAGGTTGTGCATTGGATTCGGAGCTCAGAGAAGCCTTCTATCATTCTGGCCGTACACTTCTTTACCAGCTGCAGCCGCCATCTTAAAAACCAGGTTTCATTTGATAAATTTCCAAATAATGCTTATATGTTCAGATTTTTTATATTGTATGCATTGGAAAAGATGAAATAAAGGAACGCCTTCCCTTTCTGAGCAAAATTTATGCATTTTGAGCTTGTATGAATTTAATATGAATTTTTAAGCAATTTCTAGAGAAATCGCATTTTTCCATTTTGCCTGTGAAAACCTTCAAAACATCAAAAAATTGAAAATTGCAAAAACAACACAAAAAACAAATCAGTGTTTGATTCAGAGAACCACCAGGGTTCCGACATCCTTCCTAGCTGAGCTTCGATCCAAGATTGGTCTCGACTAATGCTACTAGAAGGGTTTGTACTAGCAACATGAGGTACTGATGAGAATGAATGTGTAGAAGACTCACTGTGAGGCGGAGAATCTAAATCCAAATCAATGTGAATTGGGATTGGTGACGGCTCTGGAATTGGTGTAGGAACTTGAGGCTGAACCTCAGGCACTGGCGAATTCTGAACTGGCCTCTGAACTGGCTCTGTGACTGGCTGTCCGTTAGGCTCTGTGTGTGTAACAGTGGCAAGCGCCTTGCCCTTTGAATTATTTGGCGCTTGTACTTTCTTGGGAGAATTACTCCTCTTCTTTTGTTTAGGTTTTGACGAGGAAGGTAACGAAGGATTTACCACTACTGGCGGCTTTGCTCTGGGAACACTTACCCTCCTTATCTTCTTGCTATCGAGGTAAAGTATACTGTTCTGAATAACTCTACTTGACCTCTCCTTGACCGTTGTGAATTCCTTGGCGTACCAATCAATTGCTGGCAACGGTTGTGTATCAACCTGCTCCCTGAAAAATTGAGGAAGAACTTCTCCCTCATCATCTGATAAACCTCCCACATCTTCTGACAAGAAAACAAAAATCTGTGAGAGAGAGAAGTGGCCGTAACTACGTCTGCGAACCTCAAAGTCATCTGCGCAATTTGCCCAGTAATCCTCCATAGAAGGCTCATGATATGTACCTCCAGTAAGGCGAGCTGTATAATGACCTGAAAGATCATAGGCACGTGCTTCAACGAGATACTTAAGATGATATTTCTCAAGCTCTTGCCCTGCAATCTTGGCATCAATTGCCGACTTGCACCAATACATTCCAAACTGAAAAGGAAAGTTGAGAGATGGTCTGTGCTTGCGGCGTAGAAGACGATGAACATCATGCATTTGTCTCAGGAACTCCTGAAAGATTGTCTTATCTGAAGGATAACGTGGAAGCATAGCTGGATTACCTGTAAAGCCGTACACTCGGATGTAGGTGTATGTTGGGAATTGAATAAACCAATCCGGCCATCCATCCATCGCTGCCCTAGCGACTGCCGAGATACGAACGTGCAACTCCCGGTCCAAATTCCTCACTATATAAGTCATAAAAGCCTCGTGAACACGCTTGAAATGACGTTCAGCTCTGGTGAACTCAAGCTGATCATAATACTGATAGACTTTCTGAACACTGAGAATGCCCACGGTGTTTAGTCCTCGGAACTGACCCTAATAAGCGATCAAGTACACGAGATATGAACACATGTGAAACTCATGAGCAACCATGAAACCGGTGATTTGCCTGTGGAGAATATCGCTGATGAAGGATGCCCAGTCATAATGCTCCTGCCCAGAAATGATACGACCAATAATGTAATACATCGAAGGGTGGAAAACATTTGCATGTTCTTGACCTGAGACACGATTCAGGAGTGTGATTAGAATCGCGTACTTATCCTTGTATTCCCCACGACCCACATTGTTTGGCAATCTGTTCTTTGCTTGTTTTAACCATCTTTCTGCCATCTTCTTTTGACACTTGTCCACATCAGCATCGAATGCCTGCTCACACTGCTCCATAGAAATAACTAGGCTGTTAGGGTGTTGAGGAATGCCAAAACTCCTTTCGATGTCTAGAGGCTTGAGACTGCAAATGACTCGTCCGTCAACTGACACTATCTCACGAGTAGTAGAATTGTAATGCTTAATACAAGCCATCACAAATTCAACACAGTGAACGGAGATAGGTATGGAAGCGGCCTGTAGTAAACCAGACTGCTCAATATTTTGAATGATTGAACTCTGATCTTAACAAGATCAAGAACTGCTTCTGGCAACACCTTGTGAAGATCTGTTTCAACCAACCTGCGGAAATCATGAGTAAGGACTGTTTTGGTCCTGTATTCGAGCTGAGTGTACTGCATTTTGAAAAACTTGCCTGTTGACTGTGAACTTGACTGTGTTCTGACAAGATTTCTAGAAGCTAAAAATAGTCTGCAAGAGTTAAAAATAGCCTTTCGAAGAATTATTTTCAGCGAAAAATCTGATATATGGGTTTTGTCCAGAAAAGGATTCTAAGACAACCCAGAATGTCAGTTTTGCGAAAATTCAACTTCTACTCAATTGTACAAAGACTTTTCAGTTGAGAAAATTAATAACTCGAGAACGAATGTTCTGAAGTTAAAAATTCCTGAAAAATCAAACGCACGATTTTAACTCGAGGTAATTATATGAGAATGATCCAGATACTGAGACTTGTCAAATTTGCCAATTTCAGGAACATGCAAATTGTATTCTAAGAGAAATCTGAGATTCAAGGATGAAAAAGACGTTTTTATGATGCTCTTCTTTAATGAAAATCGCCCCTGATTTCTTCAGATTGCTTATAATTGTGAACTTTATCCTGCAAAAAGATATGTTAGGAAAAATCGCCTCTGGAAATTGATGAGAAATTTGCCTTTGATCTGGAAGAATTCGCCTTTATTTGGAAACCACGAACTTTCCTCTTGAAATTTGCGCCTTTGTTCTGAAGAAATTCAAATTTCCCTTTGAATTTGTCTTGAGAAAATACGAATTACAATGAAATTTGATAATTCGCCTTTGACTTCTGAAGGACCACGAATTTGCTTTGAGTGAATACGCCTTTGAGAATTCCGCTTTGATTATTGAGGAATTTGCGAATTTATTGAAGTTGCGCCTTTGAAAATTGATAAAACCACGAATTTCTTTTGATAAAATTCGCCTTAAATAAATACACCTTTTAGAAAATATGAACTTGTCTTCTGAAGAAAATATGAATTTCCCTTAAAGATTCGCGCCTTTACTTCTTGAAGAAATACGAACTTCTCTTGAAATTTGCTTTGAAAATTGATAAAATTCGATTTCCTTTGAAGATATGAATTTGCTTTTGGAAAATACGAATTTCTCTTAAGATTGGATTTTCTCTTGAGAAATACGAATTTCTTTTGAAAGCTTTGTGAATAATAAATGAAGCGCCATACTTTAAATAAGAAGAAATCCGCACCAATTGGTAATTGCAAGAATTCAAAACCCTGACAAAAATAGATCTCTGATTGGCTGCATTTCAGTTCCACTAGTTCCACTGTCACTGACTGGAAGTTTGAATTTAAATAAATAATAAAATATTTATTAACATGCAATTAGCAAAGGCGCGCAAAATAGAAAATCGCCATTTTAAATGCTAAAATTGCAAAATAAATAAATATATATTTTGAACTTCAGTTGACAATTCGAATGAAGCTTTAGGATTCATCGTTATGCTTCACCAATTCCGAAAAGTCATCTCTTGAGCTCATAGGCGTCCATTTGCTCAAGATGCTTCACTTTTTATTAACTTACTATTTTATAGTTGACGACAAAGTCACGATTGGCCAACTTCGACACTGATTTCCGGATGACTGGGAGATGCTGAGACTGATCTGGAGAATTCATCGGAAAGCCTACTGAACAAGGAAGAAATATCTGCTGGGAGACACTACTTCAAAATCCATCATTTAACACCCTGAAAAATTAGGCGCCCTTGATTAAATTCATTTATGGGTTCCAGACTTAAACCATTTTCCTAAACTGCCATCTGGCACTTTAAACGGTTGCTGACGGCGAACGGTGAACCCTGCTTACAGGAAACAAAGCTCACTGCATGACTGGAGACATTCTGTATCCAACGACTGTATGCACGACACCTGAAAGCTGTGTTAAGGGCCTCAAAAGTAAAAGCGCCCCTGGCTCTTAGTAGCACTGATGTCATTTTGACGAAAGTCGAACTTTCATCCAAGTACCCTACTTTGACCTCCGATATCTGGAGCTGGGATGACCCGATTCAAACACTATCTGCTTTAACGGACAGCCAGAAGGGCCCACAAGAGAAGTCTTTAGAGGTGACGAAGCAAGAAAACTGCTTCTAAGACCTCAAAAACACCAGTGCGTATTTTATTTAAAATATCCGCTACAGACTTGGCCATTTTCCAGATGTCTTCACTCTGCAGCATTTCGCCAAAGACCTTGCACGTACGAGCGTTTGCCAAATCCTGAAGGCTGACGGCTAGGCTCGTTGAGTAGATAAAGTGATTACGCTCAAAAGCCGTGAAGACTTCGAATGCAAACGACCTCATCTGACAGGCCTAAAGGCTAGGCGCCTCTGGACTGTAAAAATACACTGAAAAATCTTATGTTGATCCGCCCGTGAAATTACGTGCTTGGTAGAATCTCTGCCACGATCACCTGGAATGTCAAATCGACAAGCTGGATGGTGCATCGCGGAGCTGGGCTAGAGTAGTACTGATGTCAGGAAGACCTCATCTGCAAATTTTGGCATTTGAAGGGTCCTTTAAACTAGCGCCCCTTAGCTGTACTTGCACTGGGAACAAATGGAGAAGCTCAGAAATGTGAAAACTCCATTATAAGCTGATCTTTAGAGGACGGCTGCCGGATCTCTGAGACTCGGATGACTACGTTTTATAGTTCGTTGGACGAGCAGACTAGTTGAGAACAGATTAACTGTGTCAGCCATCAGAAATACCAGAGTTTACCTCCTCTTTAGGATGGGCGCCCTCAAGCTATACTTGCGCTTTTGGCTGAAAAGAACAATTTTCTCCTCTGGAACTTTGGGAATTTCTACTTCTGACGTTGTTTGCCAGAGTTACGGGTATCGGAAAGCTTCACTGGATAGCTCATCGGACAGCCAGACCAATTCTGAAGAGTTTGACTAGATTCTTGAACACTTTCAACAAAATCTTGACTTTCAAAAAGTTGGGCGCCCCTGGGTTTTAGTTGCGCTTTCTGCCTTTTCCTCTGAGAAATCTTCATATATTAATCATTAAAAACTCTGTTTTGATCACTTAAATCATCATGTGCAATGTGAAACGCCGTCGTGAGATGTTCCTCCATCATGAAAAGCTCCATTCTGAGTCTCTGCTTCAGGTTCTGATCAATAAAACTGACTTTGACTGACAAAATATTGATAAAAACTCCATGCTTGATATTGCCCAAAACTGTATTTTACATCATTTTAGCAAGGTTTAAGACTAATTTATGCAAAATGCCTTGATGAAGCAAAAAATTTGGTTTGGGTACAACACTGTACATGATTTTACTAAAAGGCGACTTTGTTTTTGAGGCACTAGACATGGTTTTTAACACTTGCAGCTCCAAGTAGACATTTCATCAGAGTAGTTTTGGCTATGTAATGGATTTGTTAGCTCAGCTCTAGCATCAACCAAACACTAGGAAATTAGAGTTCAACAAAGGCTATGGTGACATTTTCAACGAACTACAAAATAGGAAGTTAGCTAAAATTCTCTACTTTTGATAGGGGATGCCTGGAGAGTCAAACTTTGACTTTTCGGAATCAGTAAAATATTATAAGTTGACCAAGAAAGAGAGAATTCAGTTAACTCAATTAAAAAATATTAAATCTTCAGTTTCAACAGTCAACTTTGATTAAGGCGATTTTCTTCAATATTTCAATATTGGCACCTATTTTGAGACTCAATTGCAATTCGCATGTTGTGTTAAATTGGATATTTTAATATTTTTGAAACTCCAAGTTAGTTTCTATTGAATGGAGTGAGGTCCTATAATGAGCCAACAATTTTTTTCGAATTTTTCAATGAACAATTTAGTGCAACAAGCACCTGTTATGGTTAGCCTAAATCCAAAGCCAACTGCTGGAAAGTAATTGTATGCCAAGAATGCACACTCAATCCCAGGATGGAAAAGGTGTTGTCATATGGCGTCGAGGATTGTTAGTAACAACTGAGAGATTACAATGCTGGAAGGTAACCCAACACCAAGAATGTGCACTCAAGACCCGAGGTGGGTGAGGTGCTATCATATGGCGATGGGGATCATTAGTGCTCAAGTGAAGTACAATGCTGAAATGAAAGCTCAACCACATATTCAGCGGGAGCTATTACAATGAAAATAACAATTGTTTATTCCCCTTCTTGGTGGTATACCATCCAAGAGCTTAAGTGCGCTGGTTCATTCTCCTTATCTAGCGGAAAATTACAAAGTATTACAATTGTCAAATCAATGCAACAGCTATAAGATTGTTTCTCCAACGTCAAAGACTCAGCAACACTAAAAATGCAACCCAAAATATGAACTTCTACAAGTCTGATATGAAAAGCCAACTAATTGAAATGCAGACCAGCAACTATGCAAAACACTAGAATGCTCATAACTCTTCCAAAACAACTCCGAATGACATGAAACCAAGTGCAATGCATTCCTAGGAAGATGGTGACCAATCTAGAATTGAGAAACTGCAACAAATTTGTGTTACTATTTTTTTCTGAAGTTGTCATTGACTTCCCAGGCAAGAATATAGATGGGTAAAGGGGTGACCAGCTAGATAAAATCATAGACTT
>VDFB02346488.1:0-15557 GCA_007258455.2 Sequoia sempervirens
ATCACCATTCTACTCCAAGTTGCTCAATCACTCACTCATAAAGTTCTCAAATTGCAAAATGCACAAATGACCTTTCTAATCAACTTTTTTAACCTTTTAAAGGTTAATTAGGTGGCAATTTATGGGGTTGTTTTATTTTTATTTTTCAAAGGGGCCTTAATTAATTAGATTATCACCTGTTGGTTTCTACATCATTTTTTGGGAGATAAATCGTTTCTAATGCATAAAATTTTGAGATCATCATCAAATCAACAAAAAAATCAAAAATTTCCAAAAATCCTAAAAATTCTAAAATTCGCTGATTTATCTCCCAAGGGGGCATATATCTGTTAATATTTGAAAATCAACATTTGGGGCATCAAAAAAAAAATTTCTCGACATCGGTATCAAATTTTTCTTTGAAATGTGTAAACACATTACTTCAAAGAAGGGCAAAATATATACGCCTAAAATCAGTCATGACATCTAATTAATTAAATACTAGTTATTTAATTAATATTTCAACTACGTATAAATAAATTCTCAATTTATTTATATTGTTCACCCTTCTCTAATTCTCCAAATCTAAAATCATATTCTTCTAATTTAATTAAATAAACAAATTTCCATAAGCTTGTTTTATATAATTAAGTTTCACTAATCTTGATTAGGAATTCAAGCACATGTCTACAACTTTTTGCGCCACCTCACCAAGGTCACATGAAATTAAATAATTCTAATTTTTAAATTAGAATTATCTTCAAACAATTTAAACACATGGCTTATTCCTCACACATGTCTTCAACCAATTTTCAAACACATGGTCTTTTCTTCCCACACTTGATTCTTCCATCCATTTGGCATGTTGCCTATTGGTCAGGAGATTCCTCCATCCATTTGGCATATTGTCTTTGGTCAAGGGGACAACTTATTGATTCTCTTCATCTCCACTGTTCATCCTTCTTGTTTGAATCTGGACCGTCGATCATTGCCACCTCACAAGATGCTTGGAAAAGGCTATAAATACAACCTTTGGCATTGTATTTTGCATCCACTTTTGAATAGAGTTATTATACAGGAATATCATTTGAGCATTGGAGCATTTGGAGTCATATAGTTATATTTCATATCATGTTTTGCATCATAGTTAAATCTTAGAATAAAAATTTGCTTCATAGTTGCATTTTATATCCCACTTTGCATCATAGTTGCATTTTAGATTAGCATATTCATAGTTAGCATTTGAGCATATGGGGTATCATCCTAGTTTCATGTCATAGCATTTACATTGTATAATCTAACACCATCATCCATTCATCATAGTATCCATTATCCTTTCCATCGTATAGTTTCATGTAGTAACTTAATTGGCTTGCATGTTGAATATTATCTCATTTCCTAAGTTTTCATTTTAACAACCATTGTGCACATAGAAATCTGAGGGCCAAATGGTTTAATAAATCCTTAGGAATAGAGGACAATGAGACGTTCTTAAAATATTTGTTTAACTACAAAATAGAGTAGTTTACTTGGTTCAAATCTTTGATAAAATTCTTTTCATTAAGGTTTGTGTTGATTTACTAATAATTTCCACATTTCACACACACAGAGAATTGATATACACAACTTCGTCGGATGCTCTATTCTAGCTTTGACAGTTAATCACAAAACTTCAATCTGACTTCCAGTACGAGCAAATACTGAAGTGTGGATAGGATTACTGACTAGGGTTGTCATCAATGACAACACCTGATGACTTGTGCAGCGTCTCTTGCCAACATTGTAATGTTTAATTTCTAGGAAATTAAGGATAGATACCTATAAATACAAGGTCATCTTTTTTTATCAATTCAAGTCTAATGAAGATTATCTAGCAAGAAGGCAACTTTAAAAAGAGAATTTAATATTATTGTCAAGAGCATTAAAGGGTAGATTTATCAGTGATTGATTGCAATAATCAAGATCTCAAGCATCATGTCAAGGTCTTATGCATCATGCATGTTTTTGGAGCTAACATTGTGATGTAGGTTTCAAGTTCCAAGTCAACATTCAAGTCAATATTCAAGCATCAAGATCCATGTCCATTGAAGCCATTTCATGCAAGATGAAGATCAAGATTTTAGTCCTCCAAAGGTTTATTCAAGGGTTTGGTGAGTTGTAATATAATATTGTTCATTCACCATTCCTTTCATGTTTCATTATTTCAATTGAAGGTTTAATTACCAAACTAGGGTTTGACCAAGGCAAACCCTTATCCACCAAAACAAATATTTTTCTCCTCTTGTGAATGTGTAGGCTTATAGGTTGAAGAAGGATTGAAAACCTCAAAGTTTCAAAGTTACGAAAAGTTGTCAACAATGTTGTCAATCCACTGAAACTCACCTACAAACTTTATTTCTGACTATCCAACATTGAAACCTAGATCAAGTAGAAGCTATATATTAACACCAGAGGATCCCAAAAGCTGATTCAAACCTTTGCAAAGAGACCCATTCTCCCATGGGGGAATAAGTCCTAGTCAACCCTCGAAAACTCTATTTTGGTGATAGGTACACATCACTCTACCATTTCCAAATCTGTCAAAACTTTATGGTTTTTGTCTATATTATGCTTTAAATTGATTATTCAAGTTTAAATGGGCATAATTGTGGTGATTTAATTTTCTAGTTTTTCTCCCAACAGTGTTGTTCAGGTTGATATCCTCATCCTTAATCATAAGTAAACTAGTAGATTCCCTCATTGAGTTGACTCACCTAAGGTTTGTAAGCCAATTCTTTGTGGGGATCTCATTTCCTAATGAAATAAAGGAAAATAGGTCCATTAGACAATCTCATATTTTATATCATCCTATTTTTCAACATTTCACACTCAAAGAGGTTTCTCATTCTATGTTGTATGAAAAGTGATCAATGAATTTATCTACCAATTCATTAAAGGTCTTGATCCCATGAGGTAAATGTGAAAAACACTCAATATATTGACTTCCACCAGGCTGCAAAATAAATGGAGATGCCAGTCTCATCATTAAAACTAATGTCATCTTGTTTTGTCTTTTTTGTTTGTAGCTCTTTTTTTGGGCAAATTAAGCCATTGTGTTGTGGAGATTTGTGCTTGTGTGAGTGTAATATTATTGAGATTGACTTGGTTGGATGAAACATTGTGGAGGTTGATTTAAAGGAATGTAATGTTGTTGAGGTTAAATTGATGGAATATAATGTTGTTGAGGTTGACTTGATGAAATCTAATGTTGTTGAGGTTGACTTGGTTTGATGAACTGTTGTATGTTTAAGGTACCCATGTTTAGATGAGATCCAACAAAGGTGGGTGATTTTTTTGGTGCAAATTGATCTTGATGTGTCTCTTGATAGGTTTTCCATTGAAATTTTGATGTGTTAGGTGAAGGTGGTGGTGAATATATAAAGGTAGCATCCACCTTTGGTTTTGATGTTTGAATTGGATTGGGTTGACTTGTTTCTATCCACATGTCAAGTGTGGTGATATCTACATGCTTAATTAGATTGGTGGGGATTTTAGCACCTTTTTGATTTAACACTTGAAAGTAATGATCAACATTTTTCTCGAATAGAAATTCCAAAACTCTCATTTCCCTAGGGTCTTGCTCTAATTCTTAAAGATCTTCAAATGAAGGATCTTGACCATTCTCATTATAAGGGAACCTTAAAGGCTCATTATAAGGGAAGGGTGGATTTGAAGATGTTCCTTGCTCATGTTGATCCATGGCCATGCTCATGCTTGTTGGAATGTTTGACTCCTTTATGGGATTCTATTCTTTTTATTATATTGAGATCTTGTAATTGACATATGAAATATAAGACCTTAGATAAAATAAGATTTTCTTTCAACAATTTTTATGTTTATTTCTCAAAACCAAAATATATCAAAGCTAAGATGGATCTCCAAATGATAATAATGATGTTAATAGATAAGATGATAGATCCCACTTGAACTAGACTTATGAGTCCATGTAAGATGATAAAGATGATATTGATAAAGTCTACATGATATGCATTGACATGGTTTCATTATTGGCAACCTGATATGCGATATAAGCAAGCATAGGGACTTGTAAACATTTTTTGACATTTTGGGTCCTTTTCCCAATGTCTCGATGAGGTAAAAGAAAATATCTTCCTATTTTTCAAGGGAGATTAAAGAGAGAGAGAGAGAGAGATATTTGAAGAGAGAATCAGTTGTTGAGCTAGCAAAAGAAGGTATTCATAGGAAACCCTAGGTTTCAACTTCCAATTTTGGGTATAGCTGTTTTGTATTGTAATGATTTGGGTTTGATCCCAAATTTGTAATAAAATTTTTAAACCTTGAAAATCAAGTCATTAAAGTAGGATCAACATTAGTAGTGTGTCTCCTTTATGTATGGTATGCATTTCCAGATGTAAGATTGATTAATTTTTTAATCAAAATTTTGAAAAATATGTGCTAAGCTTTTGCATGGTATCTTTTCAATATAATAAAGAAAACGTATGGGTGTGTTTAAGGATTACTAAGTATCCTCTCTTAATATTATACAACTATCTATTATCTTTTTTAATGAATGTGTAGAGTCTAGCTTGCCTCTACATTTGGAAAGGCATAGTCCTTTGTGATGACTTGATCAAGTCTACCTTGTTTTCAGTTATTACATGTTTGGTTGAATCTAGAGAATCTCTTTCCCAATGGATAAAGGCATTGGTATGTGATTGGATTTCTCTCCTATCATCCTCAAGACATTCCAAAACACATTAATTCAAAAACCTTTAAATTTTTACTTTCTGTGTATTTTACTAGCATGTCTAAATGAATACAATAATATAAGGGTGTATAATAAACTCATTATTAGAAACTTATATGGTAGATTATATGTCAGTAAGATGCTCAACCTTCTTTTTCCAAACTAGCACATATGTATATTGTGACACCAGTATTGGGATACACTATGTAGTGGGTATAGTTTGTTGTAAGGTATTGTTTAGTGTTTGAATCACCAAGTCAACATCTTAGGGAAAAACCCCTTGATCTCTTAGAGCTAGAAATGAAGCAGATCTTACCCACCTCAACCATTGGTCCTTAGCTTCCCAACCTAAAAATAGGTTTGTGGCAATTTTCCAATTTTGACACCCTTGTCACTTAGAAGGTTATTAGACCTTAGGGATTTGAGACCTACAACTCATGTCACCAACAACTTCAAAACAAGATTAAAATTCTAAGCAATGGGTGCTTGGAGTCCTTTTAAAAATTAGAAATTAGGTCAAAAGATTTATTTGTGGAAGGGTTAGAAGAAGAGGTGCTCGCATGGTTTTCATAAGTAGAACGTCACGCTCACTCCCGCCACTTAATCACCAAAGGGGCCCTATATTTGCCTCTGCCAGGCTGCAGCCCAGGAAACCTACCTCCCTAAAAGCTCAGCTACAGGGGTAAAATTTAGTGTATCATGTCATCAGGAGGGAGGAGGGATATCACTCCCATGCTTCCCTCCTATCAGCAGTGTAGCTCACGCCAGAGGGAACAAGCAAAACCCTCTAAATCTCCCAACTAGACCCATCTTTGTGAAATAAACTTCAGTTTAAAATACTTCTCTTTTGATTTCCTCTTTGAAATTTATTATCGAGGAAGTACTGACGTATTGGAGAGGCTATGTTGTTTGATTGAAACCAAAGACCAACACGTTAGTACTCTCTTTTCACACTTGGTCTACATACATTACCTTCCCCATGGTCCCAAAAAAGGTTGAAATCCTTGTACTAGGCCATCAACATTATATCATTGTTTCCCCCTTGTGTGTCTCACATTAGAATGTCACTATCCAAGTTCATTGTTGAAAACCCTAGCCTCTATAGGTTCTTGTAATGGTTGCATTTTGGGAGCTAGATTTTTAAGAAGTGACTATTAAATTATAATACTATTTAAACTAATCTATAAAAAATAGAAGACTTAATTAGAGTTATGGTGAGTCTTATAATAGTAAATATAATCATAGTATGAATTATATATATATAATATATATATTTAAATACTAAGTATATAGATATCAAATATAATATAATTAATATATTATATAGATTTATAATTTAATATTTATTATCTAATTTATTCATATTCAATATTTATGATTGGCAGAAGTGCCCATCAATAAGTGAATGACATCTCAAATATTGTAGTTGCAAATGTTGGTGGAGAAATTAACATTCTGGGAGAGAGTATTTATATGAGACAGATGGTGACATAGCAAAACATGGGTAGAGAGATAGATCCCCATAGAGATGTGGCACAAAATAGTTGATCAAAAATTATTCTATATTTTCTCTCTTTCCCTTTATATCTCTTTTCTCTCTCCTATTTTGTGTCTCTTTGTTACTCTATCAATCCCCCCTCTCTCTATTTTTCTGCCTCTCCATATCTATCCATCTATCCCTCTTTATCCCTCTTTATTTTTTTCTCTATATCTCTTTGTCTTCTTTATTTCTCCTTTTCTATTTCTTTCACCACCCTCTCTCTCTCTCTTGATTTTCTCTCTCTCTTTCCCTTTATATATCTTTCCTCCCTCTCATGTTCTATCTCTCTTTCTATATTCCCCTCTCTATGTTGCTTATATTTTTAGTAACAACAAACCAATAAAAAATGATATGTGACATTTGCAATAAAGAGGCACATTGTCTTCAAAAGATTAATGTGGATCTACATTCATGGTCATTGCTTGAATAAGAGTTACTTTGATATCAGGAATTTACAATATCCATAGAACACATATATCTTGATGCATAATAATTCTTCTACTACATATCTTTCAAGAGATTAATGAATCATAATTTAGCATACTAAAAATTATGAACATTTCACTTTATTACAAAAGAAATTTCCATTTCTATCATAGAAAAATTGTTTTAGTATTGAGTGAAATGTATGATACAACATAACTTAACCACTAACATTTGCTTTGGGAAAATCAATCTTTGTCATGTATGGTGTCCACCATACCTACATATCACTCAATGTTGAGTTTCTTGATGCATAAAATACAATGGATTTCACCCATCACTTTTTTGACAAGAAGTAATCAAGATTTTCAAAACAAAACTTGTGTGGTGCAGGAGCACCTAGGTAATCAGGAGTTTTTTGGAAGTGAGTTTTTGTTTTGTTGTGCCTTTTTGGCATTTGGTTAATCTGGATGATGCTATTTTTTGTTTCCTCGTAAGGTCATGTAGACCATTAGTGGTGACCTAGGGATGGTTTTGTAGTTGGAAGGAGGTTAACAAGAGTTAGGTAGTTTTAACTCTTCATTTTGGCTAAATTGTAAAAATTGCCTAAGTGCTTGAAAACACATTGGGTTTTACAAAAATGCATTTTAGGTCATCTAAGCCTTGACCCAAGAAGCTAAACTATTTGGGAGGCATATTTAAAGTGGCCTTTACCTTTGTGCAAGGTTAGAAAAATTTTTGTATGGACTTTGTTTTCAGAAATTGAAGAAAACAACGTTGAAAAGACTGTTTTCCTATATTTTTGTGTTGAAACTGATCTTTAATGGCGCGATTCTATTATTTTACTGTGTGTGGAATGTAGTGTGAGGCTTATACAATCTTGGGAAGCCTTTATTTTTTTATTTTTTAGTGTTTTTTTTAACTTACATTTGTAAATACTTCAATATTTTGTGTTTTCTGGCCTGAATCAAGCAGTGTTGGAAAGATGGAGGCTTAGAGCACCTTCCCACCATACAATTTGTATGGCCTTTTGGGAAAAGTTCCCTACCTCCATGCTTGTAAATATGATAGGAGTTAGTTTGTTTTTGGTTGTAGGAGTCAAGAGAAAGGCCTTACCCTAGGCGAGACAGTGAGAGCCTGGCTAGGAAAGGCTAGAGGACAGCATGAATAATTTGTAGGGGAGTGAAGTTTTTTAAGAAATTACTTTTGGAGGATTTAGGGGAGTGTCTTGGCTCTGCATGGTGACAAGGAAGAGCTTTTAACAATCCATTTGAATGAATAACTTTCTAACAGTCTTGAATCAGCCTGGGAAAGCTAAGGAAACCCTAGCTTCTTGACCAATTGGGTGTTTGGATAGCATACAGCCTGAGCAGTCTTGAAACCATAAGAATCTTGGAGGTGAGGGCATGTGAAACAAATTTCCTAAGCAAAGAACCAGGTTACTTGGTGGGTTTAGAAATAAAAAGCATTTTTCCCCTATTCAGCGACCTAATTGGGGCTCAAGGCTACTAGCCTTTCAAACCCAAGAAAAGCATTTTCTTGAAAGCGATGGAGAACTAGTGAATGGAGGTTGATCAGGAGCCTTTTTCAGATGATTTTGAAGCCATGGAAGCTTTTCACACCCCTTCAACAAGATTTGGGAGTATTTGGAGGTGAGCTAGTCTTTAAGAGTATTAAGGGCTAGGAATTGCATGAGAGGAAGAGCACCAAGAATTGCTTGGTTAAGGAATTGTAAAAGATAGCAGGGTTGGCCAGTAAGACTAGGAGTTCTATTATCAGGAATAGGACTTATAGGTTAGGGTGAAAAAGATCCCTTAGGAGTTCTCTAGGTAAGGACTCAGAGCATGGAACAGTGAGAGTTCCAACCAACCCTATCCCTATCAGATTGGTATCAGAGCAGTGAAAGATTTGGGAAAGAAATTTTGCATGTTAGACATTGAGTCAAGTGATACTTCCACCATGGTGACCAATGCAGAACTGGAAAAGATGGTTGAAGAGCAAGAAGAAGACAATAAGCAGTTGAGGGAAATAATAGCCCAACTTGAGACAGCAGTAAGAAGTGCACAGTTTGAGGGAAGAATTCTAAAAGAAGAAGAGATAGCAGAGGAGGATAAGACCCCTGTACCTGATCCTGTTTTGAAGGAGGAGCCTTTCTTGAAGGCATTGAAAGCCTTGAGTGGAAAAGCACTTGAAGGCATACCACTGTTCAGTGGAAAGATGGAACCTGATTTGGTAATGGACTAGATAGAAGGCATGGAGAATCACTTTGAGTGTGATGGAGTCACGGAAGCTCAGAAGGTGAAGGTTGCTAAGTCAAGATTGAGAGGATCAACCTTGACATGGTGGAAGTTCATTCAGACTGAAAGGGAGAAAGAAGGCAAATAGCCCATGGCAACTTGGAAAGGGATGGTTGCTAAAGTGAAAGAAGCCTACATGCCAGATGATTATGAGATCCAATTGCACAAGAAGAGGTAAAGCCTAAGGCAGAAAGACCAAGATGTAAGCACTTACACTAAGGAGTTTCAAAAGCTTTGTATGAGGTCTAATGTGACAGAGGATGAGAGCCTCAAAGTGGCTAGGTATCTAAATGGTTTGAAGTGGAATATCCAAGAGGAAATGGCCTTACTAAGTCCCAAGATAGTACACCAATGTTATCAGTTGGCTATCAAGATAGAGGAAAGGAACAAGAGGAGGTAAGATCAATCTTCTAGGGGTAGAGGCAAAGGTAGGGATCAAAGAGATCAAAGAGGACAGCGTGGTGGATACCAAGGAAGAGGTAGTGACCAAAGAAACCAAGGAGAATCAAAACTCACTGAGCATGGAGGTGAAACATCTTCAAGAGGAGGATTTAATAGAGGAAGAGGACCTCAAGGAGGTTCAAATAGAGGAAGAGGAGCAGGCAGAAGTAACTCTTACTTTTCCACCATGAAGTGTTATCATTGCAATCAAATGGGACATCCAACTAATAGGTGCCTGAAGAAAGCATCCTCTTCTAGCAATGAGAAAAGAGTGGCTTATGCATAAGAGGACACCATGAGTCCTAAGGCAACTGAGATCAGTCATATAGAATCTAAAATTTGAGAGAGTCTGATGTTTAACAAAGTGTTGATCAGACAACCAGTCAAGGAGGAACCTAAGCAAAGAAGAGCTCTTTTTAGAGTAAGGTGCAAAATACTTGGTAAAGTATGCAAGGTCATTGTAGATTCTGGTTCTATATATAATATAATCTCAGAGGAGGTAGTAACTAAACTGAAATTGT
Source organism: Sequoia sempervirens (assembly GCA_007258455.2). NCBI lineage: Eukaryota > Viridiplantae > Streptophyta > Pinopsida > Cupressales > Cupressaceae > Sequoia > Sequoia sempervirens. Next base: position 9,949 of record VDFB02346488.1, read on the forward strand.
AGAAGGTACCTCATACCAACCCCTACAAAGTCACATGGTTGAATAAAGGGCAGAGTGTTTTGGTGAATGAGCAAGTAACAGTGGAATTTTCAATTGGAGGCTACAAAGACAAGCTGGTTTGTGATGTATTGCCCATGGATGCATGTCATCTACTACTGGGCAGACCATGGCAATATGACAGAAGTGCCATTTATGATGGGAAAGAGAACACCATCTCATTCAAGAAAGATGGAAAAAGGGAGCAATAATTTTGCGGTCGATGATAGAAGATGAGGTGATCAAAATTTTAACATGTCAGTGTTGAAGTAGGTAACCGAGAGTTCATTAAGGATCTACAAAGGGAATGAAAGGATAGCGTAGTTTTTAATACGGTCTAAAGGAGGAAATTTTGAAAGACGGGGCTGCACAAAGCTGAAGATCAAAAAGGTTGGCAATGGAATTACAAGAGCATAGTGAGTGATGGTACACCAGCAACTCTACCACCAAAGAGAGCAATAAGTCATCAAATTGAATTCATACTTGGAGCCTCATTGCCTAACAAAGCAGCATACAAGCTTACACCTGAGGAAAACCTAGAGGTGGCTAGGCAAGTGGAAGAATTGTTGAGTCAAGGTCTAATTCAAAAGAGCGTGACATTACGTAATAGAGTCCCAGTGGTCAACAGCTAAGAAGGGGAGGTAGAAGTGGAGACTTTGTACTGATTCTAGATTAATAGGATCACCATTAGACAAGGTTTACAAATTGAGATTTAATGGTTATGGGGAGCGATTATTTCACTAGGATTTCGGACCTCAAAGGTGGCTACCATCCTTAGAATCAAGGAAGGTGATGAATGGAAGACAACTTTTAAGACAAATGATGAAAGCATGAGTGGAAAGTGATGCCATTTGGCCTAAAGTACTAACTTGCGTTCATGTTGAGACTAATGAATGAGGTGCTTAAGGGATTCCTGTGAATGCTTTGTAGTGAATATCCTTACGATGACACTTTTGATTTTTTGATAAGATAGCGAGAAGAACACTTGAAGCATGTGGAGATGGTTCTTAAAAGGTTGCAAGAAGAGGAGAAGTTGGCAATCAACCTTGAAAAGAAATTCAGGTTCTTCAAACTAAAGGCTTGTGTATCTAGGCTATAGTGGTATCAAGAAAGGCGTTAAAGATGGATGAAACGAAAGGTGGAAACCATCCTAAACTGGCCTACACCAACCACAACAACAGAGGTAAGGATTTTTCATGGTTTAGCTCAGTTTTATAGAAAATTCATAAGGAATTTTAGAGGTATATGTGCACCAGTCCTGGAATGCACTATTAAAGGTGGTCTAAAAACAAAGTTTAAATGGACTCAAGAGGCTGATAAAGGGTTTGAGAAACTAAAACAAGAGGTAGCAACCCAACCTATACTTTTGTTACCTAGTTTTGACAAGTTATTCACTATAGAATGTGATGCAAGTGGAGTGGCAGTAGGAGGATTACTTAGTCAAGAAGGTAGGCCTATAGCCTTCTTTAGTGAAAAGCTCAATGAAGCCAAGCAAAAGTACTCTAACTATGATCTTGAGTTATATGCTTTAGTGCAGTCCCTTAGGAAGTGGAGGCATTATTTGTTGCCCAAAGAGTTTGTGGTCTTCACTGATACCAGGCACTCAGTTACATTAACACCCAAGAGAAGCTGAGTAATAGACATTTGAAATGGATGGAATAAATCCAAGCTTTCACTTTTACCATCAAAAGGGCAAGAAAGAACAGAAATGAACAAGATTGGCGGTCACATTAAAAGCGAGGAAGGTTGTTGACGGTCAAGAATCTGGTGAAAGCATTTGACTGGAATAGAGTGTTTCAAAGACCTCTATGGTGAGGATGAATACTTTTCAAAAGCCTACAAGGTATGTTATGATTTTGAGAATCATTTGCATAGTTAGTTTGTTGAGTATACACTACAAAATGGACTATTATTTAAGGAAGTAATATGTTATGTGTTTCCAAGAAGAAGAGGGGTCAATGAGGAAAATATGATTAAAAGAAGAAAAACATAATGAAAGCAGTCATAGTGGGAATTTTACCCGAAGGTATCAATAGGGCTTTAGAGAACAAATTAAGGTTTATTATTGGCCCCTAGAATTGTGGCAAAGAGATGTTAGAAGGTAATAATAATAATAGGTGATGTTGTAGTTTACATGAAAAATCAAAGGAGCTAGCAATGCTGGTTTGTATCAACCCCTGCCCCACGTACAACAGTGAGACCATGGGGAGTGTGTGAAGGCATGGATTTTTGAGGAGTGGAATTCCTAAAGACAAGAAAAATGGATTTTAACAGAGTGTGTATGTAGTGAGATTAGACCAGTTGCTCAAGAGATGATTCACTTTATTCCTGAAACCTCGCAGTCACAAGCTTCCTGCTTGCTTGAAGGGAGGTTGCTTCAGGAAGAAATCACTTCCAGTTTCCATTGAAATTGTATCAGAGGGCCAGGGATGTGAAATTCACTTTCATGAGTCATTTTTGGAAGACTCTATGGAGCAAATTGGGAACAAACCTGTCTTTTGGATCAGCTTACCATCCTTAGACTGATGGTCAAACAGAGGTGGTTAACAGGGTGCTAGGTAATCTTTTGAGATGTTTAACCAAGGAGTATGGACAGACATGGGATATGGTGATTTCCCAAGCTGAATATGCCTACAATGACAATGTCAATAGAACTACAGGAAAAATTCCTTTTGAGGTTGTGTATGGGATGCACCCAAGAGGCATTTGTGAGCTTAGAGACCTTGGATCTCAGGAGAATAGGAGTGGACATGCAGAATATTTCACTCAGACAATGAAAGAGATTCATGAGCAGGTCAAGGAAACAGTTACAGCAGCAACCCAAAAGTTGAAGGAAAAAGCTAATTTGTCAAAGAGAGATGTGCAGTTTGCAGTTGGGGACTATGTTATGGTTCACCTCAACAAATCTATATTGTAGAAGGGGATGTCCACCAAGTTGCAAATGAAGAAAGTGGGTCCATGCAAGGTGTTGGCCAAGTATGGCAAGAATGCATATAAGGTGGAATTACCATCAGATTTGGGCATCTCTCTAGTTTTCAACATTGCTGATTTGATCAAGTACAAGGGATCAGTCAATGATGAGGGTCAGAATAGTTAGGAAGTTCTCAAGGACATCAGTAATGTGAACTTTCCTCAACAAGACAAGCTTCAGGTAGAGAAGGTCTTGCAGTCAAGAATGCAGAAAGCTACAAGACATAAGGTGTACATGGAGCACCTTATCAAGTGGAAGAACAAGCTGAGAGTCGAGCCACTTACTTATACAAGAGGAGTCGGTTCTTCAAGAGGCTTTGGGAATTTGACCACAAGAGCTGATCCCTTCTTCCAGTTCTTAGTGTTTGTGCTGAGAGGGGGAGAATGGTGCAGGAGCACCTAGGTAATCAGGAGTTTTTGGAAGTGAGTTTTTGTTTTGTTGTGCCTTTTTGGCATTTGGTTGATCTGGATGATGCTATTTTGTGTTTCCTAATAAGGTCATGTAGACCATTAGTGGTGACCTAGGGATGGTTTTGATTAGTTGGAAGGAGGTTAACAAGAGTTAGGTAGTTTTAACTCTTCATTTTGGCTAAATTGTAAAAATTGCCTAAGTGCTTGAAAACACATTGGGTTTTACAAAAATGCATTTTAGGTCATCTAAGCCTCGACCCAAGAAGATAAACTATTTTGGAGGCATATTTAAAGGTGGCCTCGACCTTTGTGCAAGGTTAGAAAAGTTTTTGTACGGACTGTGTTTTCAGAAATTGAAGAAAACAACGTTGAAAAGACTGTTTTCCTGTATTTTGTGTTGAAACTGATCTTTAATGGCGTGATTCTATTATTTTACTGTGTGTAGAATGTAGTGTGAGGCTTATACAATCTTTGGAAGCATTTATTTTTTTATTTTTTAGTGTTTTTTTAACTTGCATTTGTAAATACTGCAATATTTTGTGTTTTATGGCCTGAATCAAGCAGTGTTGGAAAGATGGAGGCTTAGAGCACCTTCCCACCAAAAAATTTGTGCAACATTTTGGGAAAAGTTCCCTACCTCCATGCTTGTAAATATGATAGGATTTAGTTTGTTTTTGGTTGCAGGAGTCAAGAGAAAGGCCTTACCCTAGGCGAGACAGTGAGAGCCCAGCTAGGAAAGGCTAGAGGACAACATGAATAATTTGCAAGGGAGTGAAGTTTTTTAAGAATTTCCTATTGGAGGATTTAGGGGAGTGTCTTGGATCTGCATGGTGACAAGGAAGAGCCTTTAACAATCAATTTGAATGAAGAACTTTCTAACAGTCTTGAATCAGCCTGGGAAAGCTAAGGAAACCCTAGCTTCTTAACCAATTGGGTGTCTGGATAGCATACAGCCTGAGCAGTCTTGAAACCATAAGAATCTTGGAGGTGAGGGCATGTTAAACACATTTCCTAAGCAAAGAACTAGGTTACTTGGTGGGTTTAGAAAGAAAAAGCATTTTTCCCCTGTTCAGCAACCTAATTGGGGCTCAAGGCTACTAGCCTTTCAAACCCAAGAAAAACATTTTCTTGAAAGCGATGGAGAACTAGTGAATGGAGGTTGATCAGGAGTCTTTGTTAGATGATTTTGAAGCCATGGAAGCTTTTCACACCCCTGCAACAATATTTGGGAGTATTTGGAGGTGAGCTAGTCTTTAAGAGTATTAAGGGCTAGGAATTGCATGAGAGGAAGAGCACCAAGAATTGCTTGGTTAAGGCATTGTAAAAGATAGCAAGGTTGGCCAGTAAGACTAGGAGTTCTATTATCAGGAATAGGACTTATAGGTTAGGGTGAAAAATATCCCTTAGGAGTTCTCTAGGTAAGGACTCAGAGCATGGAACAGTGAGAGTTTCAACCAACCCTGTCCCTATCATTGTTCCACTTAAAGTGCAATCAAATGATTTACTTTGTGAGCTTGAATATAATGGGTGATACTTGGAGCCTAAACTCAAAGTGACCAAATTTTGTGTGCATGAATATTTCATAGTTTCCATATTTCCATGCACAAGTATATTGATTGTACAACATCATTTACTTAATATCCAAACAATTAGATTTGAAGGCCTAACAATGTCACTATTCACAAAATTCTAATAGTTTAACATATAAATCTAAAGGTAATGTAAAAATTCCCTTCTCTTAAACTTATAAGCTTAATGATAATTCAAGATTCTTGTAAGTAAATACAAGGCTAGGAATAGAAGAATAAAAGGATAAATAAATAAATAGAAGAAATACATAACTACTGATCTAAGCTACAATGAAAAAAATAATAATCGTGCTCATTTTTTATTAATTGGTATTTAATTGGTACTAATAATCTATATAAACAATAAAACCTACTTAAAAGTAAATATCACTAAAACTTATCAATTTAATTTACATTAAAAGGAAAATGCACTCAACAATAAAATCATTGAGAAAAGGCAAATTTTTGAATAATATTTTTGTCCTTGGCCTCATCTTTCCAAGTTGTTATGTAAACTTTGCTTTGACAAATACAAAAGGACAACTTCACACTAAAGGAAAGTGTATATGCGACTCTCCAAAATCAAAATGAGGACTATATGTTAATTATAAATAATTCAATATT
>VDFB02346489.1:0-43883 GCA_007258455.2 Sequoia sempervirens
TGTAGAATTTAATATTATATTTTGGACAAGATACATACGAGATCTCAGGTCTAGGACAAATATAGGCCTGGGGATTTGAAAGCACTCTTTCAGACTTCAGACTCTTCGCTCAGCATGATCTCATGGGGCATCTCGAGTCCACATAGACATGACGACATGAATTCATCAAGCATGGAAATATAGAATAGGTCATAAGTCTAGGATTTTAAACAATTGAATCAAGACAAAGATAGCTCAAGGAAAAAATTGATACATATAATCTGAAGCTCTAAGGCATCAAAATAGATCAACATGACTATAAAACAAAGTTCAGGTAAAATTAGGGAAATCTCTGGTGATCCTCAAGCTACCATGAAACATGCATGACATGAAGATAAACATGACAACAATTTGGATGCAACACAATTATCTATAAGGGCATGAAAATTCAATCACAATAGGATCTATTGGATTGACATAGAAATAGGTCATAGGAGACCGTGACAATATTCAAGTCTATAAATCTTGATGAGCACAAGGCTAAACTCAAGATCAGAATAATGTACATGGATGAAGACCCTAGTCATATAGTGAAATTGATGCATGAAATCTCTCTGTTTGGTTATAAGTGTAGGTTAACATGAACTGAGGGGCAAACAAGAATGTACATATTTGCACATTTTTGGGCACAAACAACATTGGCTCTAGTTAGGGATTTATGTCTCTTGGAGACACAACAAAAATCTAGAAGATGTCTTTGGAATACATATACCAAAAAGCACACCAAGGGACATATAAAACACATCCAAATGAGACATCAACAAAATTGAACACAAAACCCAAAGGACAAAGACTTAAGGAAACATGACACTCTTCATCATGAGCTTATGGTAGTTATGATTGTACAAGAAGAACGTAAAGAGTGAGAGTAACATACAACATTTTTGAATCATATTACACTAAGAAAAATAGTGATTCAAGTGTCGCTAATGAATAGGTAGTTTAAAGAGATCTCCATCCATTCTCCTCAAGTAAAATGTGTCATATGCCAACATTAATTTTCAATCACATAGGGGCCCAACTACAAGGAATCCAAATTATCATGTTTATATTTGGCCTCTCACCTTGCATTTCATAAGAGAACAATGTCTCCCAACTAAAAACATCTTTGCATAAACTTCTTGTCAAATAGACACTTCAATTTTATCTTGTTGTAGCATTTTTTTTCATGTGTAGTCCTCCTTGTTTCATCTAACTCAGCGTGCTCATGAATTCTTTAAGATAAAAAATCCCCCACATGGGCAACTACCTCTTACAAGAGCTTGTATACTAGCAGCTCTAGGTTTATAGGAAAATTTGTATTTGTTCCATTAAACAACTCAAATTTTCTCTTGACAATTGACTTATTGAAAGTCACTCTATCAACCAATACTAAAAATATGAGGTCATGATCCCATATTATTTTGTTCAATTCAATATTCCTCTTGAAAAATTCATTAAGTTCTTTTGTTGGACTTAGCTTGTCCATTACTTTGTGGGCTATAAGGAAAGTAATAGGTAAGATTGATACCATACTTATTATATTATTCCATGAACTCGTGTGATCTACATAATGACATTATAAAAAGATACTCTCTTTGGCACTCCAAATCTTGTAACAAGATGTGACATCAAGAAATGAACTTTGAAAGTGACATTCTTTGTTGGTATGGTTTCAACCCATTTGTTGAAGTAATAAGTGACAATAAGAATCAACTTGTAACTATTGCTTGATTTCTCATCCATTTCTCCAACAATGCTTCATTGTTGAAAAGGAGTATGCACTAAAATGGTAGTGAGGGGTTATGCACCTACATGCTTCAATCTTCCTAAAAACCTTTTTATACATCACACCTCCTCACAATCTTGGCCACATCCTTTAATAAGGCAGGACACCAGCAACCTACCCTAAAAATCTTATAAGATTTGATATTTACCACTAAATGTCATCTACAAATTCTTTGATGGAATTCATTTATTACCCTATGTGAATCTACATTTTATCAACACCTCTTCAAGGTTTCTCCACATCAGTCCACCATGTGATAAAACATATTTTTGGGTCGCAAGATTGAGAGTTCTTTGTTGATTTGCATTTATATTAGGTGGCTGGTTGAAATGCTCTAAGTAATACACAATGTTATTATGTACCAAGAGGATCATTTATTAAAATAATAGGATTAAGTGTATGACTACTACTTATATTGTTCACCTCAATTACCTCCAATTTTTTCTTATGGACATGAGGTTGGCCAAAACATGGATTCTAACTGTAACTTAGAAAAATGGAAATCAGTTGAATAAAAGAGATAAATAATTAAAGCAACAACCACAAATCTGCAATTCAATACCTAAATTCAATCCAAACCAATCAATAGAAAATAAGCAACACAAATGAAATCAGAATTAGTTAAACAATACATTTACCTTCACCGTGTTGACATGACTTACTTCCATTGTACTCCTTTATTTGCCTTGCTCTCATATTTGATATGCTCTTCTTCACTTCAAGCTCAAAAGGGTGTGAATGATAGAAATGATGCAAAACTCCAAAGTTTGGTTAGCCATCAACGAGATGTGAGGGCTGATTTTATAGAAATGATTGATTCAAGAATGAACGATCCAGATTAACAGGTGAAAGATTGAGATCAATTGTTCAGGATTGTTGAGAATAGTTGATTGCCCAGTTATGATACAAAGCTAGCCAGGCTTTGATACCAATTGAAAGGAAGTTGAGTGCATGGAAGTAGCTTCCTACACCAATCTAAGTAGAAGAGGGTTGCAAAAAATTCTTAAACACCTTTAAAGTTATAGATTTACATGCACTTTCATACCATAAATAGATAAACAGTGAAACCATAACACAAAATCTTATGTGGTTAAAACCCTTTTAGGAGAAAAAATAAACACTCCAAAAGCACAATACTTTGTATTATCAGTAATCAAAATAGAGCAATATAATATCATCACCAAACTCATTAGCAAGACTTTTCACACTTTTTTAAGATTTTGGAGTAATTCTGGTAGCATAATTCCTTAAACTTTTGCTTTATTGGGTATGATAGGATGTGCAATTCATGGAGAGAATCATAATTTTGACAAAGTTCATAAATTAAATTATGTTTATAAACTATGAAAATTTATTTGTATAATTTTTTAGTTGATTTTATTAATCATATTTTATGAATAGTAATTAAATGGAAGAATTTAATTTCTTATAAGTGGTTCACTCAGCATTCATTATATTTGGGAATGAAGCATAATTTTTTTTTGGAGATCATCTATCTCCAAATCAAACATGCATAACCATAAACTTTCTCCAAAAGCCAAACCCACTTAACTTATACTTTCATTACATTGAAAACTTAAATATACATTACCTATTAAAATTGTGTGAGATGTTTTAAATTCATATAAATAAAAGACTAAGTAAAGGAAATGATCTAATAGATAAACATGCTCCAATTACCATTATGGCCTGATACAACAATGATCATTTGTTTTTTACTACCTATTACCTGTAGTGTTATGTACTAGTAGTCATTATGTTTGTACTAAATAATTCACACAAAATATCAATTCTTACGAATCACATCAAAGAAACAATCAATCACATGGTAACGTAAGACAATAAATGGAACATACCTTGATGTACATATTCTGACATAACTTGTTTTGAAATATTTTTGAACTTAGTAGGAACCTGACTGACATGACTACACATTGATACCTAAAACCCTGAATATACTTTACACTGTTAACATCTTTTTCTTCTTATTGTAACACTCCTATAAGATACTTAAATAATTGTACTTTTTAACTATTACCCATACAAATAGCTTGGAAAAGTCCAGGTACTAGCACAGACATGAACAATAACTAGGAACAGTAGAGACACAAAAATCTATAACTTTGAAGCAGGAATTATATGTTTATTGATAGAAGGCAGAAACATAATGTTGCTATGCAACAATGTTTAACAATGTTTGTCAATCTATAACTAGTTATGAATTTTTAATAATGTTTGTTAATCTATAATTAGTTATGAAAGCTTTTGGATTCAACTATGTATGTTTATTTAGATCAATGTTTATCACTCAGTGATCGACATTTTGAATCTATAACTAACTGTGTATGCTTTGACTATTGATCTATATTCTATTGGTTCTTGACAGTTACCAGTATTTTGTAATCCCTTATTATGGTTAACACAATAAAAAATAAAATATACAATATGATTATGTCTTCCAAAAGAGTTTCAAAGTGACATTATTTTTTTTCAGGTTGTAAACAACAAATCTAAATGTTTCAATCATTTGATGTAATCAGTGACATCAACTATACTCTTAAATGTCCTTAATGTCACCAATTTAAATTTGTCTTTGCTTTGTAATGTGTTCTCTTCATACTTTATTTGCACAAACACATTGCACATTCTCTTCATAATTTTGTAAACACTGTAGTTTCATGGCATACATGCAACCATCATTGACTTTGATTACCCATTGTCACATGCCATGTATAATTTTTTCTTCATGTTGTTTTATTTTCATGTGCATTTTTGTCTCATATTTACAAGAGGTGGTCATTATTTGTGATGGTGAATGATTATAGGAGAGGACCCACTATATGTGCACCCTAACTTCGCGCTTCTCAAAATCCTACTTGGAAATTTCAAATCACTCCAATTTTTTTACAGCAGCTTACTTGGCAAGTCCCCTGCTTATAACTTTTGTTTCAGGGCCACATCAGCATGCTTTTTTTCAAGGCGTCCAAAAAGGCCCAAAACAAGCCTATTACCAATACTTGTGCATTCACATCATGGGTAGTTGAGCGCTGATGTGGCATCACATGATTGGTTGCTTTTTAGATCAAAGGAATACATTTTGTTTAAGTTAAGGTAGTCATGTCACAAGTTAAGGTAGTCACGTCACAACTATTGGGCATTATATAAACAACTACTATCACAACTATTGGGTCCTCTCCCCTAAGTATTTATGAGCTTGATCTCAACATATTGCAGGTTTTTTTAATGTTTATTCAATGTCCATATTTATTGATTAGAATCTATAGTAATTTGTTATGGTAGATGTCAATAGTAATTGATATAATTTTGAAATAAAGTCAAGAAGTTGATTGTGTCATTATATAATTATAGAGGAAATGATTGAGTGATGGGGTGAAATGATGCATGCCAATTTTAAGTGTCTACATTTTCCCCCTCTCTAAGATGGTTGTACAAAGAGAGCACTTGTTTTCAAGAAGGAATGAAAACTAGTTTGGAGAATGGTTGGGTACTTCGTTCATTCGATGGAAAAGTGACTAGGAAGAATCATTTGCAAACCATGGGTGTGCTCTCAAAATGGATAAAAAGATGTAAGAAAAAATAAATTAAGGGAAAGGTGGGAATAGAATGAAGCAATAGTGGATTATACATGAAGGGGTTGGAAGGGAATGAATTATGCTATATTGGCTTAAGCACTCTTTATTTGATATGGTATTGGATTTTATGCACCATGGTATAGAGGACTAGGTTGACAATGTTTCCCATGAATGCAAGCAAGAAGTCACAAGAAACCTATAGTGAACCATGATATGGAAGACCATAGGGTAAACCCACAAAAGTGGTTTACAATTCGAATGGGGAAGGAAAACTTGTAAAAAATGACCCCATGCCAAAAAATTTCATTTTGGGGGTTTGAATGAACTCATTGGTTTATGCAGACCAAGGTTCCGAGGCCGAACCCACGTTTAATGCAATGCACTTGAGAACAAAAAAGTAGAAAAACCATTTTGGGAAGGGGTTTGAATGAACTACTAGTTCACTCGAACCCTCAAACCCAAGGGGGGTTCTTTAGAACCCATGGTTTCCTGATGAACCCCTTTTCCTTGATTTTGGTACTTGTTCTAAAAAAACCTAAATTTTTTATGCTTGAGCTTCGGGTTGAGGATGGCGAGAAGGAATCTTCACAAACCAAGCTGGAATTGTTAGTCCTTGGAATGAGCTATCAAACGAATATAATTTTAATATGTTTTGGTTTCATTATGTATTTGTTTTTTTAGTTTTATTAAACATAGGTTTTTCATTGAAAATGAAGGTCTTTGTTCTGCACATGTGGAAAAATAGCAGATTATCAAAAAAAAAATTGAAAAATATGGGTGCACCAGATATTGAAGTCCTTGATCCAACAAAAAAATTAAAATAAAATTTTGGTATATACAAAATAGGATTCAGCGTTATATGAATGCGCTATGTTTCCAATTAGTAATTGGTTTTGACTTGAAACATGATTAAAGAAAAAAAAAAACTAATAAAAACTATCTAACAAAATGGAGCACTAGATATCAGGGTTGCAAAATATAGTTTGAAGGAATTGGGGTTTTCATGTGGAAAACGAGTTGACATGCTGGTGCATGCTTTTTAAGTATTAGAAGAAGAAGCTGGTTTTATTGAGATGGAAAAAAAAAAAGTCTGTCCCAGTTCCAAAAATTTTGAAAAAAAATAAATTAGAATCTACAAACAAAATTTGATGAGACTCTAGTTTGCATCATCTTCAAATTCCTCATGGTTTAGCCGCTGTAGGTGCCCGAATGTGAAGATTTAGTTAAAAATAATAATTTTAGTGTCCAGTTTGGCCAAAAATTGTAAACCACTATTGTGGGATCACCCAGATAATAGATCACTTTGGAAGGTAGGTTGCAAGGATTGAGATAGATGCAAGAAAAAATATAATGCATACAAAAAGGAAATCATTCATACATAAAATAATACAAAGACAAACATGGTGTTTCCTTAATCAAGTTGAAAAACTAAGATTGATTGATTGATGATGTGAGAGTGTTTTATGTGGGAATGCTATATATTGATGATGATTAGATACTGATTAAGGCTTGCAACAAGGCTAGGGACATGAATTGTGGATGGAATTGGATGATTTTATTAAATCATGAAGCATGAAGAGTGTGGATTAAGGTTTAATTGCAATCTTTAGATCATTACGAGTATTTAAATTGATGGGAGAAATGACATTATATTGCATGGAGGTAGCCTATAGCTTGATGCTAATGATAAGTAGGTTGAAAATTTTATAGAAAAGGGATTATGCGATGATAGGATAGGGTGAGGTAAATGGATTGTTAATATAGGGCATAAATAGATGAGGGATTCATGATTAATAGATGGATAGGTAAGGACTACGTCACATATGAATTATAACATGCTCTACTCTATATGTGTCATGTATGATAAAGAATGGGGGTGTGCATGGTAATGTAGTATAGGATGGTGGTAGATAGAGGAAAGAGGATACAATTTTCTCCTATCCTTGTCAAGAGAAAAATGAGGGTGGAAGGATTTACAAGGATGAGAAAATAATGAGTAGACATGGATATAATACATAGATAGAAGGGATAAAGAAGATGTGATGAGGTAGATAGTATGGAGTGGATGAAGCTTTACCCAAAGTGTAGAATGGAAGTGGATAGGGGTATTTATGCATGATGCCTATTTGTTAGGTTCTCATCACAATATTAATCCAAGGCACTTGTTTACCAAGTTTTCACCACTAGATAAATTAGTTCTCTTTACTATTTTATTTTTTTATTTTTTGGATAGGATGGATGAAGTTGGATAAATATGAAAGATAAGGAGTTGGATAAAGGGTAAGTGGATTGGGAAGATAGTGGATGGGGGATAATAAGATGGAGAGAGGACCAAAGCATCTATTTTCATACTAAGGTGATAGGAGCCCATTCAAAATGACCACTATGGGAGGTGAGATTCTTCAAAGGAGAGACACGGTGCCATTAGATGTAGAATGAGACATAATACTACTAATGAAAATAGGGTGGAAGGAAAGGTGGATGGAGGATATGTAGATTATGTGAAGGCATGAATTAAAGGGATGCAATGGTAAGTGGAGGTTGGATTGTGGATATGGTGTTTGAAAATGTGTGGATCAAAGGATAGGATGGTTGTGAAAATTTTATTAGGAACAACATTGGAACACATGTCTTGATGGGTATTTAATATTTGGATTAGAAATGGATTATAGATTTGGGGCTTTAGATGGGGGAGAGGTGATGGTGTATTTTGGGATATAAGGAACTAAATTGGATTTAGGTGATTTGGGAGATGGAATACTATTCTAGATGGGGGGTAAGGAGATTTAGGAGTGGAGGAAGCATTTGGAGTAGAGAATTTGGATGCCAATTTTAATTTTTCTTTTGGATGTATTGTTACATTTTACATTGGGATCCACATAGATTTTTGTTTTTGTTTTTTACTTTTTGGGCCTTTATAATCTTTTGGATTTAGTTTGATTTAGGATATGATTTTTCTTTTCTTTTACATGTCAAGTTATTGTGACATGATGATCCTTGGTTTCTTTTTGGATTCTTTGCTTTGGATATTTTTTATTTGGAATCCAAGTTGCTTCCATAGGCAATTGTATGGGTATGTGAGGATGGATTGTTTGGAAAATGCATGGAAGGAGTGATGGATGGAACATGTTTTAAGAGGTTAAAGGATGTGAACATTTTTTTTATCATGATTGGGGATTATGATGGATATATTGGTAGGATTTGGGATGATTGGTTGTGGGATGTAAGGACCAAAAATGGATGAGGAAGATGGAGGATTAGATTTTGGGACATAAGGACCCAAAATGGGTTTAGTAGATGGAGGATGTGTGGGATAAGATGGGGGGGATATCATAAGTATTTTTGGATTCTTATGATGGAGGATGGGGATGGTGATAAATATTTTAGAGGAGTCATGAGAGGCACCTATTATGGGTTTAGAAGAAGCTTCCTTAGGATGGATGAATGTTGTACCAATAATATATGTAACCAAGGCCTTGAAATTGTGGATTATTTTTGACATGGATGAGCTCCAAGATGCCTTGCTTGTGAAGGAATAGGCCTTTGCCTTGATAGTTCATTTTTTTGAAAATTTATTTAGCAATAGGATGAATATTTTTGAAACAAGATGCAAGTTTTTTTGAGGTATAGAGGAATGGGTGGAAAATTATTATTCTTATATTATAAGAGAACCACCATGGGAAAAGGTAATATGACCAAGGTGATAGGGTGATGGTTTTGATAAGATGTGGTAAGGGATAATGAAAGGGAATAGATAAGATGTTAGGTTCTTTATTTTGATAGGGATATGATTCATCATGATTTGAAAAAATATCTCAAAATGATGGGTTTTTCTTGGATGGCATAATGGGGGGAGTAGTTAACATTGCTTACTTCAATAAACTCATCAGATGAATAAGATGGAGGAATGGGGGATTTAGATTCAAATTGGGATTGCAAGGTTTTGATGGATTAGATGGTGCGAGGATTTTGGATTGGAAGGATAGGTCTTGGGTGGTTGATGGCCTCATTAACGACATACTTAGTTTTTGACTAGTGGTGTGGTATGCCTCCACAATTTTGGTATTTTGGACTTGTGAGAGGAATTTAAAAAATAAGGACATAAATGATTTAGGATTAGATGGAGGATTAGGTATATGGATTGGGATGAAGGATTTGGGATAAAGGGTGGAGGTAATGGGGACCTCATAAAAATATAGTGGTTGGGATATAGATGGGGATAAAAAAAAATTCTCTTGTCAAAGGTGTCATAAAGGTAACCAATAAATATTCATTTAGGCATGATGGGGTAGCTTATACTAGCCAACTCTTGGTCAAAAGGAAATTCATTATGGATGGATACACAATGGAATCTTGGGGAAATATTGTTTATAGTGACATCATCAAGGGGAATAATTTCGTAATCATCTTGATCGATAAGACTATCATTGCCAATTTCAAATGGATTCTTGGAATGGTTATGATGATGAGACTTACAAAAAAAGATTCATGATTTTGATTGTTGATCAACTAGGATGAAGAGATTTTGGATCACTTAATGACATAGAATCTTGAAAGGATTTTGGCTTTTGAATTTGAGGGGGTTTGTAATTTAATTTTGATGGATTGGGTGATGACCTCATTAATAACAAACTTAGATGGTTTTGAGCTAGTGGGGCGGCATGCATTCACAATTTTTGGATTTTGGACTATTCCTTGAAGGAACTTAAAATTTTTAAGGGCGTTGATGATTTAACATTAAATGGAGGATTGGGTGTATGGGTTGGAATTAAGGATTTTGGATAAAGAGTGCAAGTAATTGGGACCTTGTAGAAAGATGAGGGTTGGGATATGATGGAGAATAAGATGGATTTTCCTTGTGAAAGGTTTCATAAGGGTGATTAATAGATATGCATATAGACATGATGGGGTGGCTTATTCTAGTCAAATCTTGGTCAAAAAGAATTTTGATTATGGATTAATATGCAATAGAAGATTGGGGAAAGCTTGGTTACAATGATTTCATTAAGGGGATTGATTTCATACTCATCTTTTGAGATCCAATATAATCTCTTAAATCTTCCTAATCATCCAATCCAAATCATCAAAAATTCAATCCATTAAAACAAAGTTACAACCAACCTTTATTTCACCCAATTAATTCATCCAAATCATTAAAATAAAGTTATAAATCCCTTCAAATTCAAAATATAAAATTCTTTTGAGATCCAACATCATTATGCCATAAAAAAATCTCATCATCTTGGCTCATCAAAAATCAAAATCATAAATCCATTTTGTTTTCATGATTCTACTATAAGCAATATTTCCCCAAGTAGATCCATTTAAATAGGTGCAAAGCCACCATATGATGTTGCAAATATGCCAAACTATGATTAAGGATAGAAAATGACCATGTATGTATCAAATCTATTTAAAAACTTAGGGAAAGATAGTATGGACATTAGGAAACCTTAAATCTTTATTATTTATAAAAAATAGAGAATAAAATATGTTTAAAGTGATGAAAAGGAGATTGGGAAGCTAGTATTATAAAGCCACCATATTGTGTGCAAAGTTGGCACAAGTTTAAGTGCCACCAAATTATGATTAGGGACAAAAATATTTGTCAAAACCTACAAAAATTAGTGTTATGAGGTCACAAAAGAGGATTAAGATGATGTATAAACTGTTAGGATACTATTTCCTTGTGAAAACATAATATTAGACCCCCAAAAAACCATAAAAGACTAGTCAAAAAGAATATTTTTTATTAGATTTTATCAAATTTCTAGGCCTAAAGTAGAGTTGATGATTTAGTGCAAGTCATTGAAGTATGTTGTAAGTCTACTAAATTATGAAATATGACCCTTGTGTGGAAAAAATTCCACATAATGTGTGGATACATTGATTTAGGAAAGAAAATGTTGAAACTCAGAGAAAATATATTGATCTAGAACCAACAAGTGGAAAAAAGATACAAACACATGTATATGATTAGTAAAAGGGATAAGGGTCCCATTGGGCATGCCAAAGATGTGCGCATGAAAAATACAAGCATACACGAACAAGTTAAACTAATTTAACCTATCCTAATCACAATACATGCAACACTTTGATTAAGTATAAGGATTATTAAAGATGAATTAAAATACAATATTCTCACCAACACCAACTATTGATGCACCAAGCTATGGTGGTCGCACTCGAAAATGATAATGTGAGTACCCCTTACTAGTAGCATGACATTGCATAAGAAGTGTATATTAAAATGTCTTGGGTTGCATCCAATTTATAGATTTTGTTTGAGGGATTGGATGACTAGGATCAATTTGAAGAATCAAGAGCTCACATCACTTGAGATGCCTATGGGGATGTGGAGAAGACAAGTATCTCCATGTAGTTGATGGACGGGGAGGAGTCTAATATTAAAGGAAAATAGATAGTCGATGATTCCCTTAGAAGTAGTGAATAGACAAGATTGAAAGGGTACTTTAGAGTACCTTGGGATGGGAAAATCATTGACCAATATGATGTGTACCAAGCCACATGTCACATGTACAAAGACCCATACCTTGTGTATAAAGGCTTGTGCCTTTGTAAAATTTTGAAGGATGTGGAAGGTTTGAACAAAATAAAGAGGCTTAGGAATGTACAAGTGGGGATTAGAGGGCCAATTGGTTCTTACCCACTTAATGAAAAGTTGATGGAAAAGATAATTAAATAAATAGGTATTTTATTTAATTTTTGGGATGAGGATGAGGGACTTAGATAAGTAAATATTTGAGTTTATTTATTTTGTGGAAAATAGAAGAATCCTAACTTAATTATTTAGGCTAGGAATAGGGGTTGGGTGAATAGTGATTTTATTAATTAAATAATAAAACACAATTTAACTAATAATGGCATGAAAAATATATAGCTAATCAAATAAATAGGGATTAGTGCAATCAATTATAGAGGAAATAGTCAAGGGGTGGGTTTAAATGACAATGCGCCAATTTTAAGCATCTAAAGGCTGATTCGTAATTAAAAAAGCTCCTTCTAATTTAGTGGGTTGCATATGCTCCTAGTGAAGTTTATACATAGCTTAGTAAACTATCATAATACAATAAAGAGTTGGACTCGAGGACAAGAAGCAATTCTTTGAGTAGGAAAGTAATTAAAATAGAGACTAATTTTAACAATAGAACAATTATAGTTTCACTATATAAGAGCAAGGAAAGAATGTGTGTGCTCTCTTGGGCTCTTAATTTTTTTGTTTGTTTATTGGAAACTATAGTGAATTGTTCTCTCTAATTAGTAGAACTCCTCATGACTTGTTCATGATGAATAAGATTTCCACACAACATTACCATGTCTTTATCATCCTTCTTTGTAATATTGGTGCTTTTGAACTACTTTATTGAAGAGTTTAAAAGTGAATGCATGTGTGCCATCAATCTTGCCTAGTCAACTCAATCTAATAGTTTGCAAGATTTCCCAATAATGATACGAGGTAGTTGCTCGTAAACTATTATCATCGGTCCATATTAGTGGTTGGGGTCCTTTTATTGATGCAATGTTATGGTATATTACATTCCCCACCTTTTCTAAAAGTGCATAGTACCAATTAATTTATTAATTTCTAAATACCATGTAACTTGTTCCCAAGGATTTTTAATGGGTGTTGCTTTCACATTTCTTCAAACTTCCATGAATTATCAAATTTTCTATCATAAGATCATTTGTTTGCTAGCAATATATATAACCATTACTATATGAAGTTCCACCATAATGGTCTTGAATTATATATTCTTCAGTTTGTGGCTTCCCCATGGTATGAAGATGTTATTACTTAATCACCCTCTTAGTGGGATTCACTACTATGTCAAAGTTTAAATCATCTATAGTGACCAATCTAGTAATTATGGCCAACAAATTTTGTCTTGCATCATACATAGATATGGAAATACCAACCACTTAGTTCTACACATTATTTTCTTTTGTGGTATATTTTAATGGAGATGTATAAGAAAACCTACTAATTAGATTGCAACCATTAGAAGAAGAATTAATGGCACAAAACTTGCAAGAAAGTCAAATCCTCCTCAACTAGCTTTGATGAAGGGGCAAATTATACAACACAAAACCACATAGATTTATCACATGAAAATATGGGTATTCTTTATTGGATTGAATGCACATTACATTACAAAAATCAAAAAACAAAAAGAGGAGGAAATCCTCATAGGATGCAACACATTACAACTTCTTTTCCCATAGTTTTTTGAGCATTCTATCTTTTGTCTCCTCAAATCTAACTTCAAACATACTCTCCCTTTTTCCTCATGAATTAGCACCGTCCCATTATTTCCAATACCCAAAAATGCTTGAAAATTATCTTAAATAGCCCTTTGGCACCTTCAAGAAAAATTTAGAAATTTGTAACTCCTACCCAAAATAGCCCAATTTCTGAGAGCCATAAAATTTGATTCAGCGACCCATTTGATCCCCCCTTTTTTAACTATAGTGGTCTACATTCTTGAAGTTCATTTATCGAAATTCCCTAATTTTTCAGGACCCCAAAACATCATTTGAAGCCTCAAAACTCAGTTTTAAAGAATTTTTCAAGAAATTTTAAAATGAAAATCATGAATATCTTCTCACACAGACCTGATCTTGACTTGAAACTCACTCACAATGCTCAAAACTCAATTATGAAGCTTTGGGGAAAATTTCAAGTTCCTACATGCTCATATGCAAACTTACTAAAAATAGAGGCCCTACTAAATTTAGCCCTTTTTGAAAATTTGAAAGTTCTAAACCACTCTTCAAGATTTTTAAAAGTAAAAGGAAATGAGCTTCATGGGTATTCACCAAACCAAATAGAAATTAAAAAAAAAAAAACAGTTTTTAGGTGATGCAAGATTTCCCTTACACCCTAGATGCTCCTACATCAAGCTTGCAAATTTTAAGTCTTGTTTTTGGAAGGGAAATTCTATTATGGGTGGGAAACTCTCTCTAAATACCAAATTGCATGCCCATTCATAAGTTAGATGATGCATTCTATAGTCGAGCTATTAAGCTTGATGTAAGAGTTGATTCTTATAGCGATTGACTAACAATTGAGATTTTGAGCCTAATATTTGATCTTAGTCTTGACTTTATTAGAGCTATAAGGGAGCTTCTATGCCTATGTCTAGAGGAGTTGTATCCATGTAATTGTTAAGCGGCTAGTGAACTTAATAAGAAGCAAACAATTAGCCTAGTGATTCTGAGACTTGTCTTTTTTCATTGTTAACCAATATGTATATACATGCTTGTCTTTTGATAATTATATCATAATTTGATAAGCTTTGTTCTAGTTCTAAGGATATATTTATTTAGTGTGAGCCTCTTTATGCTTTATTTAATTTTTATAACCTCTTCCTTTTCTTTCGATTTTAACTTAGGCTTAGCTTAGGATAGATAGGGGGCTAACCTTCTAATCTTAGAGATTGACTTGTTGGTTGTGCCCCACATTAACTTCTCTTTCTATTATTGGGGGGTCTTGCATGACACATTTTCTTATTAGGAGTAGTGGGACCTAACCTTCATCAATAGTTTTTTGGCATGCCTAGCAAGACTTGAAATTTTATAAAATTTATCTCTATTCTAACAATTGAGCTACATCACACTAAGTTAGGTGTCTTTGGCTACTTAGTTTTACTTATTGCTTGATGATTCTATCTAAGGATCTCACACTAAAAGTTACTTGTAAACTTATGACCTTATGAAATTTTATAAAATGTATCCCTATTCTAAGGATTAAGCTACATCACACTAAGTTAGGTGTCTTTGGCTTCTTAGTTTTACTTATCACCCGATGATTCTACCTAAGGACTTCACATTAAAAGTTATGTGTAATGCCTATGACCTTGGGAACCGACACAAGATTTTCTACAAGAACCAATTCACATATCTTGGTGTGGCCTTTCACACTTATTCTATAAAGAACACCTTGAACTATGTATCCCTCATAAAACCTAAACTCAATAAGCTAATCCTACATTGGTTTCCCAACAACTTTTAAGAATCTACCTAGTACCACTTGCTATGTGGGAGAACATCATAGACACTACATTATGATATCGCCCACACTAATTGAAAATGCAATCACCCTTACCAAACATTTACATGACACCATGAACCACTGTACAATTCACAATGTTGGAGAAGAAAATATCAAACTCATATAACTTACTGCCTCATTCAAAGACAAGGCACTCGAATAATGTCAATCTTTGATGTGGCCTAGTAGTGTAGAACTTGTACTCTTGAAAGAGAGCTCACAAGTTCAAATCTGGCAGGGGGTAGGGTATGTACACCTCGTATTGTAGAGCACAAGTTAGGTGTCTCCTGCATATTGGGAGTACAATCAGGTAGTCCCATATACTTTAAGCCATTTGTAGACCCAAAAACATATCGTCTGATATCGTGGACTATAAAAGGACCTTCCCTTTTTAACATATTTTCCAATAGCATATTAATACTAATTGTACCAAGCAATGATCAAAGAAAATAGTGATGCTACCTCATTATTATAACAATTCGCCATTATACAGAGGGCATCCATGGACATGGTAGAATATTTCAATAATAACTATCATAGAACCTAGCAATAGATTCTTCTAAAAAGTTCATCCTCCTTTAGGAATGACATACATTTATTACATAAGGCTATAGATTCTAGGATTGTTATGATGGTTAAGTTGAAGGGAAAAATCACTCTTTTGGATGCATATGACATTATTGTTGCCACTAAAATAAAAATTTACAAAGTGACTTCCATCTTATAGAAGAGTTTCAAAGTGGCGTGCTTCTTGATTTCTTGAGCTAAACTACAAATATTGATGTTGCAATCAACGCCAAACAAGGCAGAACATTTGATGTAAGCAATGACATCAACTATACTTCTTAAATGAATTGAATGTCATCAATTAAAATTGTTTTTGTTTTCTGATGTGGTCAGAGCACGTTCTCTTCCTACTTTATTTGCCAGCTCAGTGAACGTGATAATTCTGTAAACACTGTAGTTTCATGGCGTACATGCAACCATCACTGACTTTGATTACACATAGTTACGCTTAGGTGTTTTTCTCATGTCTGAGAAAATATGATTTGAAAAGGAATTCTATAGTAATGTGTTATGGTAGGTTTCGATGATAATTGATACAATTTTGAAACAAAGTTTTCTTCTTTGAAAATTTTGACAATACTTTTTACTTTTTACTTTTTTATTTTTTTATAAATAATAATATTAGTTATTTTTGTAATATGTTATTGGATCATGGCGGAAGACATGAAAATTTGAAGTCTTTTTTAGAATCTATTTTTCAATGAACTTTAATTATTTTGGTCAAGACCAATGATGTTAAGGAATTTTTTTGTTGTTTTTTTGTTCTTTGAGTTGTAATCTTAGCAATAAATTATGTGTCTCAATATTTCAACTTATTAATAATCTTTGTTTGATTGAAATGACAAGTTGAAGATAACAAGTGTCCACTACAATATTGTCTTTTCATAATGTACAAATTGTCATATTTAATGTATTTTTTAGAAAGATCTATATGCATCACTAGCTGAGCTAAAATAAATTGCAATAATTATAGGCACATAACTCATGGTAAACTATTCAACTATTCCTTCACATGATAATACTTGTGGTAGAAAATAATTGTAATTTATAAATTTGTAAAACCTTTTTCTTGGCGATGTTTACTAACAAATGGTTTTGATATTTCTATGGGTTGTGTGCACATACAAAATGCAAGCATACAATAACAAGTTAAACTAAGTTAACCAATCGTATTCACAATATATGAATCACTTTGATTAAGCATAAAGATTAGAAAACAATAATGAAATGCAAATTCTTGTAATGGTTGGCAATTGACTCTTACAAACGACAACTAAGTCCCTTTGAAAGTGTTTTTACTTATTATTACACTAGAATGAATCAACAACTTTAAGCCTATTTAAAAATGTACTAATTATCCTTTTCCAAAAATTCAATTTTAAATAGAAAGATAAAATTAACTTACTAAGATGCTTAAAGAAAGTAAACTAGTGAATAAATCTAATAATAGAAAAATACTTACAAATTTTTGACAACATCAATGAGAAATGTAGCTAATAAGGAATCTAGGGTTTAAATTTGGAATTCTTTGCCTAAGATGCTAGCACATTTTGCAGACATCCACATGTTGTGTTGTTGTATGCATGAACAATGAGCAAAAAATTATTCAAAAACTATAAAAACCCACCCTTGTTCACTTAGTTTGCAAAACCAAAAACAACAATGTACCAACAAATACTATATAATAAAAATATTGAAGAAATAAACTAAATAATAAGATTTAAAATATTTAAATGAATTTACAAATAATAAAGAACTTGCAAACCTTTGTGCAATTAAGTGTGATTAAAGTACCTACACACATGAAGAAAAAGAAAAAAGTTTGGTCCATTGTTTTGAGATTTTCCTTAGTCAAATCTTTGCTTTGGTATTTCTACCTCCACAATAGCCAAGACAAAGAAATAGATAGAAAGAGAGTGTGTTCTTAATCTAAGTGTATGTAGAATAATAATTGTGACTAAAATGAGAGATTGATAGGATGTGATAACTCCAAGATGCTCAAGAGCACAATGAAAAAAATACTTGCAATTAAAAATTAGAAATAAGAACAATGTTACTTGAGAAGGCTCGAGGAATCCAAGAAGGAGAGAGCTAATAGACACCATTGAAAGAGTATTATAGAGAGCTATAGAAATAAAGAGAGAACTGAGATAGTTTGAGAGTACAAGAGAGAGCCAAGAGAGACTGTCCAAAAATAAAATTTTCTATTCAAAAATGAGAAGAGGAGGATAGAGAAGATTGCCAATGAGACATTTAGATTTATCCCAAGTTATTTCCACTGACTTGGGAAGGTGACAAGAAAAAAAGTATTTAGAAATTACCATTAAATGAAAAAATATTATGGGACACTAGCACAAAACATAAGTGTTTATATGATGCACTAATGTCTAAACAATTTACACTAAAAATGAATTAAAACTAGAAAAAAATAAGGGCAATACAAAGGTGACATGAATAAGTGACCACAAGAAAGGAGGCTTTGACATGTTGAGAAGTTGTTGAGATGATTTAGCATTGTTGTCATTGATGCCAAACCTGGGATCCGATGATATACATAAATGTTCTATCTTATCGAGTGCTATGATGTTGTGTAGTGTGGATGCTATCCTCGATTCAGATATGGCAGTACTTCTTTTTGGGACATTCGTGGAAGACAGTTAATGCAGAATAATGAAGTCTAATCTTTTGATGTTAGCTATTGTGCTCAAAGCTTATTCCGGGTATCCTTGCTATCCAGACATTCATGTAGCATGTTACAAGTTTTGGTATGTCTAATTGTGTTTCTCCAGTTGGTACTAAAATTAATGGAAATCAAGATTTGGTCTTGGTTGTGGCATTCCCATTGGCTCCGGAATATATTTCATGTAATTCATTGTTCGCTATCCTTTGGCAATTATGATAATCTTATGTATGACATATTGATGGGTCCCATGGTAACGTGGTAAGGAAATCTTTATGTGTGATCTATTCTTTGGGTCTAGTGCTAGCGTGCCAAGCCTTATTGAATATTTCAAGATTGTTCTTCATGCTAACATGTTTTTGCTAGGCTGACTTAGGAGATTATGAAGACATTGTGTTTGGTCGACTTAGGAGATTATGAAGACATTGTGTTTGGTCGGCTTAGGAGATTATGAAGGCAATGGAATGGTATAAGTAAAAGTTGATTTTGTTCGATGAAGAAAGATGTATGGCGTGTGCGAGCAAATAAAAGGGTGTGAAGGATTATGCGATAAGAAAGCTAAAGCCAAGTGTCAGGAAGAAGTAATCTATTTTGCATAGGTTGTGCGAGGAAGGTGGATAGAATATTCTTGACTAGATTTGTTGCAGACAAATATTGTTCTCTAAACCAGAACTAAATTCATGCATATGTAGATGCAGCTTCATCAGTTCGTTTTTGTCAACGAGACTATTTTGTAATCAGATGTATTAATTGAGCAGTGAGCCCACCGGCAGTGAGCAATTTGGTAGTGAGCCTTTGAAAAAATCTAGTGTCACCTTAACTGGTGTTCTATAATTGGGAATTAGCATTCTCAATGGTTTTTTCTTTCTTGGGTTTCCACGTAAATCCTAGTGTTCATTGTGCATGGTGTTGTTATGTGCTTTCATGTTCATATCTGTTTGATTATTATTTGATTGATTTAAGCTTGCTTCGGATTAATTAAAGTCAAGATAATTGTTTTATGATAACTCATTCACCCCCCCTCTTAGTTAAACGAACTATTCAACAATTGGTATCAGTTCCTGGTCCCTTGCAAATAGAGCTTAACTGCTTGAGGGTGATCTTGGCAGCTTGAAGAAGATGGCAAGAGATTATTACTTTGAGGAATAACTGAAGTTAATGTTAAATGATATGGAAAGCACAAAATTTGAAAATGAAGAATTGAAAGAAAACATCAAGGAGGAAAATGTCTGTATCTTAAAGCTAAGGGAGCAAATCCGAAAATTTAAAGCAAGACACAAAGAGGTCATCTAGGAATTAAAGGAGTCAAAGGAAAGTATTGTGGATTTAAAGCAACGATTAGATGAATGCAAGAAGATTGAAGAAAAACTCAAGGATACTATCAAATAGAAAATGGATGAATGCAATAAGACTGAAGAAAATCTCAAACATAAATCATAAGAAAATGAGAATTTAGATCAAGAGTTAATAATGTTGAAATCAGAAGCAAGAGTATGTGAAAGTAGCATAATTCTAGATCAACTCCCATCCCTACAGAAATGTCACAAGGATAAGGGAGGACTTGGCTTCTCCAGTGAAAGCTCAAATCAGAATACTAAGGGTAAAGACAAAGTAGTTGAAGTTGAAGTAAGATGTGTTGTAACAAGCAAGGTTTAGATTTATAAAACACCTACAAAAAGACCTTCGGTCAAGCAATCAAATTCTCAAAGGTACTTATTATTTAATGGCTATTGTTTTCTATGGAAAAATTTTGGACATAAGGTTGTAGAGTGTAGAAGTAAGAAGGAACCAAGTACTCAATGCTTTAACTATCACAAGTTTGTTCACAAAGCAAGTCATTGTAAAAGTCAATTATCTAATCCAGCTAGAAGGAATGGAATGAATAATCGCTTTCATGGTAATTGTTATTTATGCCATGGTTATGGTCACAAAGCTAATCAGTGCAGATCTAGGGTTCACTCAGTTAAGTCAAGACAAAGATGTTACAAGTGCAGTCAACTTAGACATTATGCTAACACATGTAGATATGTTGCTCCGAAAAAGTATGAAAATAAAAAGAAGGTTGCAGAATTAGATGAATCTAAGAAGAAGAACATCATGGTTTGGAAGAAAAAGGAAATGAGTGTGGGGAGCTCTTTTGTGGTACTGGATCTCAGTACAAGATCTTCCAGAATTTGAGCCAATTGCCTTGGCTCAGAGGGAGTTTTGCAATGCACATCCTAACGGTTCCCCCTCTCTGAAGTAATATTGATGTGTTTTCAACTTGACTAAGTTCAATTCAGTTGGTGATGTATGATGAAGCTTAATTCGGCTGATTGCAAAGCGAAGTACTATTGATGGTGTCATCAATGTAAGTTTTTGGCAGAAAAATAATCATGAGCAATTAAGGATAAAAGGAAGAGTTTCAAATCATTACTCACAATTTGCAAAGAAGGAGAAGAGGTTTCGTTGAGCGATGCAAAGATTGAAGAAGCTAAGTGCGACAATGGAATCTTCATTGGTCAACAATGAATTCAGTGGCGGTATTCCACTAAGGCTGAAGGGAATAGAGTTCAACGAATTTGATCAGTGGAAGATGATGGAAATGGAACTAGGGTTGAAGACTGATGAATTGCAAAATGTAAGTGCCCTGGGTATGGATTTATGGGGAGAATTTATGCCTTCCACCATTTCACACTATTCTTACATAGATTTATGTTACTATTGGGACCTATCACCTCACCATCACATGCTCATGTTGTCCCATTGGGGGTAGATGTCTTTCCTAATGCCTTGTATGCTTACATAAGTATTCCTAGCCATCGAAAGCCACATTACCACCATTTCACATAACCCATTCTAGGAAAATTTCTCCTTAAATATTCATCTAACCTACATGTTATTAGTAGGATTTATCATTTTACTTGTTACATGTGTTTACTACACAATGCACTTATATAATTATTAATTTATATGATTCACATGCTTATATTATTATCTTTAGATTATATTTATATTTTATGTACGATTTCCCCTTTTCCTTCAATTCATTTCTTCATGTTAATGCAACACATTAAAAGAGACATATATTGTCAATAACATTCTTATGTTGAGCTTTCAATTAGTGATGAGTGCTACACAAAGACTTTTCACCATGACCAAACAAATCATCACCAAATGACACACTAACACCCCATGAACCTTGTCATCATATGGCCATTGAGCCAAATGCAATACTATTACTTTCTAAATAGGTTGAATTCCCTAAGTTTACTCATTTTCTATTTTCCTTTTTCCTTAATAGTTAAGTAAACTCTAATTTTGTACCTGATTTCCATTTTTGAGTCAAAAGCTACCCATTGCATATTTTCTCTTTATTTTGTAGGTTCTCATGGAGAGCGCATTCCAAATGATGAAACTACATGATCATATTCCACATGGTTCATTACTTTATATGGACCCATGTGATATCATTTTATGTCTGAATATTTAGTTTGCATGCATGTTTGTGAGTGCTACTTACTTTTAGATGTATGATTATTCTAGGATTCATATGCACCTCAAAGTAGGGGCAAAACATAATGTTGAAATGTATATATTCATGTCATTTCCCATTTAGTTTTCTACTCAATTTGGGAGAATATTTTAATACATACACATATTGACAGATGTTGCATCTTGTGTGAAGTTGAGTTGTTACCCTAGCCTTTATCTATCCCAAATATTTATCTACACCTTATCCATACATACATACATTTTGATATATTTATCTAGGTTACAAAAATGAATTATGCCTAATTTAACCCCTACTCAAATGCATCCATTACCCACTAGGTTCTAACTATTTCCTTGTCCTAGATCATTATTTTCAACATAGGGCTAACCTTGCGATTGTAAACTTGACCCCTAAAATTTTCAAATCCAAATTCAAATTTAGCCCACTCCCACCTATATTACTAGTTATTGTGAGTTGACTAAACACACATTTTTGTGACTTGATGCTATGCACTTTTTTGAAGGCATTCATTTACATTCATTACACGTATTGTTATGTTCAATCACATTTTCTCATTGTAGAAGTATTCGAGGATCAACTGATGTGAAATGTTTCAACTTGGTGTATTAAAATGAGCAAAGAATTTGCATACATAATTCTAGGGCACTTGCTTGTTATCTTAAATTTTTAATCCAATTTTAGGGTTAACCTAGATAAACATTTACCCTTGTGAAAAAACAAGCAAGCCTTCCAAACTATTTCTAAACACTACTAGAATCAAAAAATAATAGATCAGATAGAGATTACTTAGATAGACCGTAAAGTAAAAATACACACTGAACAAGGTCAAATCTGTAATCACATAATATGTATAGATCTATAAACTCAATCCAAAATAAAATTGAGTTTTAATATGATATCTAATGAATTTCACTAACATAAAAGTACTTTTTATGAAACTTAAAATAATCAAATTCAAAATCTTCATTAAACATCATTCATTCTTTGATTATAAAATTAAATATCTTTATTCATCACACTTACTTTTATAACCTAATATTTAATTTCAAAATAAATTAATCCACAAAATTATTACAAAATCATAACTATTAATCTAAATTAATCTATACTTATTTATACACATCCTTCACAATTATGACAAATGGTTGAGTCCAATATGGCTGGTAACTCCTACAATATGTCCTTGTCTCTAGACAAATGAAATGACACTCAACTTAAAACACCTACCCAAACATTCCAATTTTAAAAATATAAAATTCATGTGGAAATTAAAAAATATATTCTAAGAATAAATTAGCGTGAGTTGGACAAAGTAAATGGAATAATATTTTATTTGCTGTCCAAGGTAGGTGGAGGGACAAAAGTGAAGTGATAAGAAACGAGAGTTTCTGGCGAATGACAGATCACACACTAAACTTGTAACCCACGGCATAAACCACATAAACCACAATATTCAATGCTTTTAATGCCATCATAGTCTTCCATTTAAACTCTTTTTTCATTGTTTAGTATAACTACTTTAAATAAAATAGATGAGTTTTAAAATAATACTACTATGAAATAAAAATAATTAGTTTTAAACCCGATAAATGCTTATGGGAAAATTCACTGCCAGCAATTCATTGACCGAAAATTCACCCTCAACAATTCAGCACGGGAAAATTCACTGCCATGACAAATTCACCTCAAGGAAAATTCACCACCAGCAATTCACCCTCATGAAAAAATCATCTCATTAAAAGTTTGGGATTAATTTTCCGTCGGTGAATTGCTGATGGTAAATTTGGGAATGCCATGATAAATAGTAGATTCTTGCTTGCTAATACTATTTGAAACTAGTGGTGCTTGGAAGTATTGTTGGAACTTATTTTAAAGAAATGAAATCGACTAGCTTCTTATCTTATGTTTAAATCAAGTCTCTCCATTTGAAACGAGTTGAAAGACATGACAAACAAAAATGTAAATACATATATTTATACTTATGATTTGTAAGTGTTGATGATATGTTCTTGTAATGCTATGTAAATGATAATGCTTTGAGATGATAGGTGTGGATATAAGTGGATGTCTAAACCGAAATAGGGTTTTATCCTTTAATATAATAGTCGAGCTTGTAAATTTGAATATTGTGTTTTTGATTAAATAATCAAAGGTTAATTGAAAACAAGTTGATTTTGTCTTATAATTAATTATGGACTCAGAAAAAGAGGGTCAATCTTACACATACAATTCTTAATCAAATTGAATATCTTACACCTATATTTTTTAAAACAACATATTTCAAGATTAGATCCAAATTATATAAAAAAGACTAGACAATCCAACTCTTACACAAACTATAGCATTTAAATAATATACTCTCATATTAAAAAAAAAAAAAAACAAAATATTAAAACTGCACTTTTCATCATTCATTCTTTGATTATAAAATGAAGAACCGTGCAAGTCCCAAAACCATCAACAACCTCTACAACATCTCACAAGCAAGCATATATAGTATTAAAAAATCCCTTCTCAACTCCAAGGTTGTGAACACGTGAGAAAACAGTTCGATTCAACTCAAGCCATGTCATATTAGTCATACAGTTGTATGCAATCAGATTAGAGTTTGCATAAGGATGCATATTCTTCATGTATTAGTTTTAGTACAAAGGAGTAAGGATAAAGTCTTCACAATTTTGTAAGTCATTTGTTTAAGTTTTCAAACTGACAAGTTAAAGTGTACGGACCCTTGCATTCATCTCTTCACTTCAATTCAAATCCTTTCCCTATCACACAATTTTACAAAGCAAATGTACCACCTCTACAACTAATCATGAAATCTCAAATCATTAGGATATTGGTGCTTGCAATATAGTAATAAAATAGGCAACTTAGGGATCTTGTTACATAAAAATGGTAATCTTGCAAGTCTTAGATTATGAGAACACCCCTCTGGATTCTTGAAGCTTGAAAGTCTTGATTTGCAAGTCACAAGGAGCATAAAAATAAAAATTGACCATCTTGATAAATAAAAGATACCCCCAGTCTATAAGCATTCATAAAATAGTAAAACTTGACTTACATAGGTCCATAAGCACCACCCAATCTCCTATAAATAATAAAGAAGCCCAAATTAACTTGAGGCCATTCTATAATGCACGAGATAGACTTCCCAAGTGAAAAAACCATTTGAAAAGGCTCCACTACATTCTTGTCCTCCTAGGATGACTAAACAATAGAAGATGACTACCCAAATGAAAAATCCATTTGACAAGGTTCCACTACATCGTTGTCCTCCTAGGATGACTCAACAATTCCTTGCAAATGTATTCAAGGCTCTTGTGTACATGCCTTAGAGGAAACAATAGATTCAAATCCTTTGTGTAATGAAAATTTAAATAGAGCAATGGCAAACATGTTAAGAATCATTGGATTTGAATGAATGAATGAAGACTTTTAATAACGTTCACGAGGCCAAACAGCCTATGGGACCCACAGATCACAAATAGAACGGAACACCACAACAGCCCGGGACAAAACTAACTGCCACCCAACAATTACTTGAGCTCCCTTTCCTTTTGGATCTTAGATCTTACGCTATGTCTTTTAATCAAGTATTCAACACTTTTCATTATTTTCTCTACTTCAAACAAGTTGCATAAGATGTCCACATTTACAATCTCGATATAATTGACCCGAATATCCATATAAGCCAGACATTCCATGATGTAATGTCATTCCGTTATTACTAGCTCTAAAATACAAAACCTACATAGCCTATCTACCCAAAGATAGATGATTGTCATTGAGTGAGCTCGTATATCAATGACTAAAATTGATCTCCACGAAACCAATGAAATCAATTCCTAGATGCCAAATGTCAATCACTTGTTTTCCTTGAGCTCTTCATGAATGACCGCATTAAAGACAAACAAGTTTGGACTTGAAATGGTGATGTTATCAGACTTGATAAAGCTACTCAATTATAATGTAAAGAGGAAGACAAATCAGAGTCTTGAAAGCATTAGGCTCTCTTGAGAATATAACTTAAAGATGACTCAAGTTCACAGTACATGAGCCCAGTGAATATTAAACATTTTGGATTTTAAATCACCAGAAAACTACAGTACAGAAAGAAACGCAGGTCTGTCATAATGAAAACAAAGTAGCGAGCAGAATTCTGGCATATATATAGCTCAGGTCTGCCACATGCGGGCCCCACGAAATTGAAACATGACACAACCAGACTCAAACAAACATCCATACTTGAAACTCCCCAGGTTGCATTTGTCAAGACTTTTGGGCTCTCCCAACATATGGGCATGAAACCAAATCTAGCCTCAGGTCTGTGCCCCCTTGGAAATTTGGATATATATAAAGCTCAGGTTTGTTATGTGTAGGCCTTGTAGAATTTAATAGTATATTTTGGACAAGATACATACGAGATCTCAGGTCTAGGACAAATATAGGCCTGGGGATTTGAAAGCACTCTTTCAGACTTCAGACTCTTCGCTCAGCATGATCTCATAGGGCATCTCGAGTCCACATAGACATGACGACATGAATTCATCAAGCATGGAATTATAGAATAGGTCATAAGTCTAGGATTTTAAACAATTGAATCAAGACAAAGATAGCTCAAGAAAAAACATGATACATATATTCTCAAGCTCTAAGGCATCAAAATGATACATATAATCTCAAGCTCTAAGGCATCAAAATAGATGAACATGACTATAAAACAAAGTTCAGACAGGGGTGAAATTAGGGAAATCTTTGGGATCCTCAAGCTACCATGAAACATGTATGATATGAAGATAAATGTGACAACAATTTGGATGCAATACAATCATCTATAAGGGCATGAAAAGTCAATCACAATAAGATCTATTGGATTGACATAGAAATAGGTCATAAGAGACCATGACAATATTCAAGTCTAAAAATCATGATGAGTACAAGGTTGAACTCAAGATCAGAATAATGCACATGGATGAAGACCCTAGAGTCATATAGTGAAATCGATGCATGAAATCTCTCTGTTTGGTTATAAGTGTAGGTTAACATGAACTAAGGGGCAAACAAGAATGTACTAATTTGCACAATTTTAGGCACAAACAATATTGGCTCTAGTTGGGGAATTATGTCTCTTGGAGACACAACAAGAAGCTAGAAGATGTCTTTGGGATACATATACTGAAAAGCACACCAAGGGACATACAAAACACATCCAAATGAGACATCAACACAATAGAACACAAAACCCATAGTACAAAGACTTAAGGAAACATGACACTCTTCATCATGAGTTTATGGTAGTTATGATTGTACAAGAACATAAGGAGTGAGAGTAACATACAAATTTTTTGAATCATATTACACTAAGAAAATAGTGCTTCACGTGTTGCTAATGAATAGGTAGTTTAAAGAAATCTCCATCCATTCTCCTCAAGTAAAATGTGTCATATGGCGACATTAATTTTCATTCGCATAGGGGCCCAACTACAAGGAATCCAAATTATCATGTTTTTATTTGGCCTCTCACCTTGCATTCCATAGGAGAATAATGTCTCCCAACTAAAAACACATTTGCATAAACTTCTTGTCAAATAGACACTTCAATTTTATCTTGTTGTAGCATTTTTTTTCATGTGTAGTCCTCCATATTTCATCTAACTCAGTGTGCTCATGAATTCTTTGAGATAAAAAATCCCCCACATGACCATCTACCTCTTGTGAGAGCTTGTATACTAGCAACTCTATGTTTATAGGAAAACTTTTATTTGTTCCATTAAACAACTCAAATTTTCTCTTGACAGTTGACTCCTTGAAAGTCACTCTATCAACCAATACTAAAAATATGAGCTCATGATCCTACATTCTCTTGTTCAATTCAATATTCCTCTTGAAAAATTCATTAAGTTCTTTTGTTGGACTTAAATTGTCCATTACATTGTGGGTTATAAGGAAAAAAATAGGTAAGGTTGATGTCATACTTATTACATTTTTCCATGAACTCATGTGATCTACATAATGACATTATAAAAAGATACTCTCTTTGGTACTCCAAACCTTGTAATAAGTTGTGACATCAAGAAATGAACTTCTTTGAAAATGGTATTCTTTGTTGGTATGGTTTCAACCCATTTTAAGTACTAAATGGCAATATGAATCCACTTGCAACTATTGCTTGATTTCTCATCCATTTCTCCAACAATGCTCCATTGTTGAAAAGGAGTATGCACTAAAATGGTAGTGAGGGGTTATGCACCTACATGCTTCAATCTCCATAAAAACCTTTTTATACATCACACCTCCTCACCATCTTGGCCACATCCTTGAATAGAATAAGGCAGGACACCAACAACCTACCCTAAAAATCTTATAAGATTTGATGTTTACCACGAAATGTCATCTACAAATTCCTTGATGGCATTCATTTTTTACCCTGTCTGAATCTTCTAAATTGACGCATTTTATCAAAACCTCTTCAAGGTTTCTCCACATCAGCTCGCCATGTGATAAAACATATCTTTGGGTTGCAATATTGAGAGTTCTTTGTTTATTTGCATTCATATTAGGTGTTTGGTCGAAATGCTCTAAGTAATACACACTGTTATTATACTAAGGATAATTTATTAAAAGAATAGCATTAAGTGTATGACTACTACTTATATTGTTCACCTCAATTACCTCCAAATTTGTCTTATCCATGAGGTTGGCCAAAACATAGATTCTAACTATCTTAGTGGTTTGCACTTCCATGTCAAATTCTTGGATTTTATTAGCCCACATGCACCTCTTTCCTAATACATCATATTGAGTGAATATGTCCTTACCCTTGTGTGTGTCACATAAGCATTGGTCTTACTAGCAATACAATATGGCCTAAATTTCTCGAATGTCTTTATCAATGAATAGGCATGCTTCTCCATGATGAAATAATTTATCTCAACACATTAGAGGTTTTTTCTATAGAAAGAAATGGGCTACTCATATCCCTCTTTATTATTCAATGATAATAATGATGTAGAAAGATGTAATAAAAAATGACATTGTGTACTTAGGACTAGCGAATATTAGTGCTTGCTTGAGGGCCACTTTAATTCCTAAGGATTAATTAGCTAGCTCCTTATTCCAAATAATTACTTGTCCCTTCTTCAGAATCTTGGGAATGACCTTGATCTTCTTAGAAAAGTTTAGGAGAAACCTCCTAATAAACTTGATTTTTCCAAATAAGGATTGCATGTCCTTTACATTGTTGGGTTGAGGGATGAGGTCAATTGGCTAAGTGGCTATTTCAAGTACTATTCTAACCCCTGTAAAATCGTAAATTGTCACCACTTACAATTTCATACTAGGATTGACACTCACTTTGGTGCATGTGTCTAATTATGTTTGTAATGTGCCTATTTTGTCAACCTTTTGTCAAACTTGGTTTATTCCTTATTTATTGGGCCCTTGCAGAGTGAGTTATGCCTAGACACTAGCGCAACATGCTAGCTTCCTAGCTATTCATGCTCAAACTTTTGAATTTGAAATTCAGACTTGTTGTGATTAAGGATGCAACCTTGTTTATCGGCCTCTACAATTGGTTATTTCGATATGTGCTTGAATTCATATATACAACCTCTTCTCTCCTTCATTGGGTCTAGAGAAATTTTTGGAAACAAGTTAGAAACAAGTGAATCAAGAAAGCAAATGATTAGAGACATAATTCAAGTCAATTTCAGTTTGTAATTTGCCAACAAATTCATGTATTTAAGTACCATGCAATGTTTCCTATTTATTGTTATTATTATTATCAAGTAGGTGCTAACACTTGCATGATCTCCAAGAAGCATATTCATCCTCCTTGTGTGCGATTAGTATAGTTGCATTAGTCCAACAAGGGTTTTAGATTTGAGTGGTAAATCTATCATTTTATGGTTATTACCTGTCATAACCCAGTTTTAATTGCATTTAAATTATAATATGATAACTTGAATTATTGAGGAAATTCAATGTGTTGAATGAAAATATTCATTTTTTTTTAAGTTTGAAAGAAGTTGACCGTTATTGACTATGTGATCTTTTGAACTATCTTACATTTTATCATGATTGAATGTTACTGATGAATTGTGTAAGTGGAAGTGTGTGCAATTGTAGGATGACAGGTTGAAGGACGAGAACACGGTTGAAGTAGGATCGTTTAGCCAAATCGAACAGTAAGCTTGATGGAATCTAGGTGCACACACCAGGAAAATCTGACTTGAAATGATTCGATGATTGAAAACAAAAAAAAAACTTGTGGAATGTTAAACATATGATTTCATGTTCAACTTGTCTATCTTGATCTTGTGTGTGTTCAAATTTGAAAGAAAATGATAGTATGACTTAACATATAAATGAATGTATCTATTTCGGAAAAGCTTATCTAAAGGATAAGAAAAGCCACTTCATTTAAACATTGATGCTTGAAATAAAATAAAAGTTCATTTTTATTTAAATGTTGATATATGAAACATATAAACATCTATAAACAAAAATATATATATACACACACACACATGTATATATGTACACACACACACACACAGATATATATATTAAAGAACATACAATGTGTGCAAATATATGTCTATATATAAGTATAAATATATATAATATATACATATACATATATTTATATTTATATTCCTTAAGGATCAAATTTAGAATTGAAATTATCCCTATCGAATTTATAAAATTCAAATAACATCATGAGAAAGATCTCATGAGGTTGTGGCCTACCATCGAAATTAAGGAAAATATTCAAATTTTATGTATGGGGTGACTAAACATTAATGGCTATTAAGATTTGAAATGACCCCTTTAGTGGAGGCGCAAAAGAAAGAAAGAAAGTTTCCAATTTTGAGAAGATATCATCGACTCCAACTGAGGGAGAACAACTGGTTCGTCAGGCCTTGTGGAAAAAGCTGAAGGAAAAATCGTCATATTTAGAGGTATTTGATGATTTTTACTTTGAAATACTTGCATTTTCCAGTTTTTCTATTCTTAAGCACAATATGATTGTTTATAATGATGATTCTATAAAATCGAACTAATAATTGTTCGCTGATTTTCTTTTATGCAAATCATTCGATTGAATTTGATATTTATTTTATGTTGTGAGCAAGGCCATGTCGACCATTATTTGCTCAACATGCTCTGTGCATGCTTCACCAATGGCATGAAATCTGAATATCTCTTCCCCTGTAAGTTTTGTGATGTCTCCGCCCTTTATGTATCTATTACATGCGATTTTATTTAGCTCATCACATGGCTTATCGGGTGAACCGATAAGCCTGTGATTTGGAATGAAACGATTCTTAAAATCATTATTTCCCTTAAGGGTAGGTAGCGAATCTTTCACAAAAAATTTATGTTATACCATGTATTTTGTTTGATAGAATCCTTTCAATGGCCACCCATATGGGTGCAAGAACCATCACCCTTGATCTTGGATCGATGTGTATCACTACTATATTATTGTTACCTCTTCATAGTAAGCAATGGCGAGGCTTATATTGCTCCATGGTTGTAATTTGATATTGTTATTCCTTGTTGTTGTATTTTCCTTTGCTACGTTGTAGTGTTATCATTGTTTCATGTCGCCTCATCAATAGAGGTCGATGGCAGAACGTCATATCGTTCTACCTATATGCTTGCACATGATTAGTATGTTTACTATCGTTCTTAGACGAATACATCCCAAACCGAGGTTCGACAAGCATGGCTTTGGCCTCGGTTATGTTAAATACAAAGCAATAGTCAACCAACTATTGGTCATTCCATGGAATGATAGAGGTATAATTTGCTAAAATTTAGTGAACAAGGGTTCTTTGAACCCGAGCCTTGTTAAGATTGATCCCATTTTATGTGTAAAATATTACTTTTGATAAAACAACCAGTATGTCATTTGAGTTTTTTATTATTACCCTTCAAGAATCAAACCAGTATCGTTTGGTTATTTTCTTTATATTCATATTATATACAACTGTTCTCAAAATGATAGAGCTTTGAATAAAACATGAGAATGAAAGTTATGCCATTTCTAATCTTTGACAATGATTGTATTGAATAGATAAGTGTCCCTAATTGAGACTCGAATAAACTAAGCATTGGTTAACTTGGAACTAAAACTGTAAACTGCTACAAAACATCGTTTTGTTATAAACAATATTTATTTAGCTACAAACAACATCATTTTGTTATAAACAATAATTGTTTAGTTGCAAAAAACATCTTTTTGTTACTAACAGTATTTCTTTAGCTATAAACAACATCGTTTTGTTATAAATAGTATTTGTTTAGTTGCAAACAACATCGTTTTGTTATAAGTAGTAATTATTTAGTTGCAAACAACATCGTTTTGTTATAAATAGTATTTGTTTAGCTGCAAATAGCATCAATTTTTTATAAATAGTATTTATTTAGTTGCAAACAACATTGTTTTGTTATAAACGACATTGTTTTGTTGTAAACAACTTATTTGTTACAAACAACATATCAGTATGTGGAAACTATTCAAACAGATTTGTTCTCGGTTCTTCTACTTGTATTTTTGAAAAAATATATGTCAATCTGTAACATTAAAATTGTATGGAAGTAAATCTGATATAATGGTTTTATTTCAGAGTGTATGCACAAATTAATAACTTAATTTGGCACATATATGTGTATGCACATAGACCTTCATCTATGTACATACACATACTAGTGACATACCTTCTTTTGTTACTTATCTATTTATTCTTAAATGAATATTGAATTACATTGAATGTAATCATGTGACATGTGTTTGAAACGAATGGATAATGTTATGATCAATTCCAATGAATCATTTTTCTGAATTTTATTAATATGAGGAAATAAGTAGATTGAATTACTTTTTCATAGATATGTGAGTAAAGAATATTCTCTTGTTAGAATAGAACAACAACACCTAAGTAGACTATAGCACCTCATGGTAGATGTTGCTAGAGGGTAGATAGTTGCTATGGGATAACTTTTTGTTGAAAGCTACCTTTCGAGACGAGTGCCGAAATGGAGTTCAGAGAGTATAGGTTTTTGCTTTATCCAAAACCTATCATTTGTTGTTGCAACTTAATTTTTATGCTTGGACAAGCAATCAACCCATTATGTATGTATGGAATTTGTGATAACACTCTCTTCCATTCCTAGCATAGATCTTGCATTTTTCTAACTCATAGATAGAGATTCATGTTGATGTTTGGGCATGCACCATATTCCACCTTGCAGATTGTTCTCTTGCTAAAATTTCTATGCAAGGTTGGGTATTCTTCAAGTTGGAAGAATTATGAGGAAGCGTAAGCTTTGTGGTTGGGTGATAAAGCGCTTCAACCATGTTCTCATCCACCAGTGGAGGCTAGCGTTAAGAGGAAACCTTGGATGATCTCAAGACTATCTTGGTCTATGATGTAATCCTTGATGTAAAATTTGTATATTGTATTGACTTTGTGGCCCTATGAGCCAAGTCAACTTGGATATTGTAATTGACATTGAAATTGAATATATATATATATATTTGACTCATTTTAATTAGACATGTGTTGCTATGATTTAAAATAGCTACTTAGTTATGTCCTTTTAAAATTAAATATTCATAACTTCATTTGCAATAATATAATTAAGTAATAATTAGAATGGGTTATTACATTATCCTTATCATTATTGATTCTCCTCTACTCCCCAAGGACACATACTCTTTATCATTTATCATCATTGTTGTTACGGAGGTGGGAACACCAAAATGGGGTTTTACCAAGGCAAACCCCTATACAACACAACCCTTTCCCCTTTGTCTATTTTGTAGGTTTTTAGGTTGTTGTTGTGTAAGGGGGATTTGACATCTCGACTCTTTTGGAGACTCCTAAATCCTATCTCTTGTATTTATTAGTTCATCATTAATAAAATAGGGCATGTTTATTATCTAGGCATATTCACATATTGGATTTTGATTTTCTTTGTCATAGGTGTTTAGATAGTGTCAAGTTTGTACAAGCAACAAACCCTAATTTATGGCATCTTTTAGACACTTGCGCGATGTGCTAGCATCCTACACAATAAACCCCAATCTTCAACTCTAGGTTTCACTCTATATCTAATGCTCATATCTATTCTCTATTTCTATCAATTTGTTATGTAACATTTTCATTTTATTGCATCTAGACAATTTGATCAAAATTCACCTAGTTTATTGCATCATCTTATCAATCCTTACACCCTACAACAAAAGGGACCAAAACCCTCAACTAAATCTGCTTGGATATTCCTTAAGGACAACAGCCAAGCACTACCCCTCAGTTGATTTTGTGTCTCAATGTTTAAGGTGGGAAGATTTGTTGTGATTTAGTCATTTAGCCTAGATCCACCCCTTCATTTTCAGCTTAACAACTAGACTTAGCTTACAATTGCAGATCTTTTGATTTAATTGCATATATTTTTTAATCTTATTTAGTTGGTTTAGGCAGTAGATTATTGAATATCTTTAATTTTTACCATTTGTAAACATTGTATGTTAGTTTAGAAAACAAATAATTTAAATTCTTGGTCTCTTCTTTTATTGCAAAACACAAAACCTAAAACACCTTTTATTATTCTAACATTATCATTAACATATCCATCTTGTCATCACTTTCTTCTACCTCTTGCTTCTTTGGAACATTTGCGTGTCCTTAAGCTTATACTTGATTTGTGATTTTCACGAATCAATGTTTTCAATCTAATATTCATGTGAGAAGAAGTTATCAAATTATGGCTTCTTGTGCTTTGAATAGATTTGGTGTTGAGCCTGGGTTTGTTAACTCATTCACACTAGGAACTTATATAATTCAATCATATTTGGATCCAATTCATACCTTGCCAATGATGTTTGAG
Organism: Sequoia sempervirens; assembly: GCA_007258455.2. Classification (NCBI taxonomy): domain Eukaryota; kingdom Viridiplantae; phylum Streptophyta; class Pinopsida; order Cupressales; family Cupressaceae; genus Sequoia; species Sequoia sempervirens. The sequence continues at coordinate 35,119 of VDFB02346489.1, forward strand.
TCACACCCCCTCATGTTTTTCTTGGCTTTGATAACCCTGTGGCCTATGTTCTTGAGGCTTGAATTTAGAAACTAGACAAGGACTTGGCTTGTCTCTAGGAATTCTTGAGTATAAAACAATTTATTGATGTTTTCCCTCTGATAAATAATCTAAGGATATTGTTACTCAATGATTCACAAGGTGTGGAAGTTCTATGTAGCCTAGCTCACATAGTGGACTCAAAAATTATGATGCCATCTAGTTGCATAGATATCCTAAACAATAGGTTCCATAAAAATAAAATGTGGACACAGGTGTTAGTACCCATGATGAAATCTCCTATTCCAACATTTACTTCTTTTGTTATATCCACAACTGCACAATCTACTAATATTATTAACACTAGTTTCGAGAATCCTATAAACCAAGATAGCTTTGTTCCACCTCCCTCCAACCTCCCATTTACTTCTTAAAATGTCAATCCACCTATTTTCCAAAATTTTGTTAGCCAACCTCATCCACAATTCACTTACCAAAATACCAATCCACCTATTGCTACCTCTAGTCCTTCATATTCTACCAATTCTCAAACCATCTCACCTACCAATCCTGTCATCAACCAAATTTTGCAAAATCTGAGCTCTTTACAGATAAAATATCAAATATGAATCAAATCCAATCCCAATCTAATCCTCCATCACACTTCACTCATATCCCATCGTTGTTCGCAATCCTAAAATCTCCACCATAAAATATTTAAACCCCCCGTTTTGAGAAGTTTTATGGAAATGGAGACCCTAATAACCATGTGTCAACTTTTACGAAATTATGCAGTGATTTTATCTTCAAGGATTCTCTATCATCCAAGCTCTTTCCTCATTTAAAAAAAAACACGGCCTTGGATTAGTTTTGCACATTACATTCAATTCATTCATTCCAACAAATCATCAATCAATTTCTCCAACATTTCCAAGTCAATATTGGACCTCAGGACTCATTGACTAATTTGGTTCATTGTAAGCAAGGAGTGAAGGAAAAATTAATTGAATTTATAAGGCAATATCGAACCATCTTCTCTCAAATCTCATATTCCCTTCTAGATGTTGATGTGCAATGAGTTTTTATTAAAAATCTATAGTCATAAATTCAAGATAAAATGTTATTGATGTGATAGCCTTGATTCACACATCTTTACATAACTCTTTGTGATTACCAATTGTCGGTTAGCCAGTATGAATTTTTTCCCTCACCAACTCCTATTGGTCAATTTGAGATTGCTGCTCCAAATTATCAATCATTCAAAAAACAAAATAAAAACTTCATCAAAATCAATTCTTCTTCTTCCAATAACATCCAAGTACAGATTGTAGTTGCAACACCTTCGGTTGTGCCCCCCTACAAATTTAAACCAAAGAATAAAAAATTCTCACAACTTTTGACTTTTGTCAATATCATCGAACACCTAGGCATGATATAGAGTGATACATGCTTCTTAAGCACCAAGTGCAAGACCTCACCAAATCTAATGTTATTCAAATGGTTGGTGTGAATGGAATAGAAAATAAATTTGTCACACCTCTGAATCAAAAATTGTAATTCTATACCAACCTGCTAACTAGCCATTAAGCTAATCTTATAGATCCATCTATTGATACATTACTCGCATCCATAACCTTTGATCACAAAAGTAACCATTAGATAACATAGTTTCCATGAAAGATTCTCACCCTCACCAAGAACAAGCTAAAATCCTTCCTAATATTACCTTCACCCACATTGATGCATCTATTCATGCACCTGGCAATCATCTTTACATTACTGCTAGAATTAATGATAAACCGACACGGGGAGTACTCATTGATCCTATATTCTTGGTGAATGTAGTTATAGAAGAGTTACTCTACATGTATGATTTATACAATGACAAGTACATGCAATTGAAAATATTTATTAGAGCGCATGATGGTTCCACTCATCCTACCATTGGTTCTTGGACCCTTTGTGTCTAGGTTGGACCATAAATATTGGATGTAATTTTTACCATAATTCCTAACTTAGACCAATTTTGAGTGAAGTTAGGTAAATCGTATTTTGAGAGAAGTTAGGTAAATCGTGGCTTACTTTCATGAATATGGTCCCCTCTATCATCCACAAATGACTAAAATTTACATATGAAGGAAAAGTGCACACTATACATCATAGTGAGTTCATGCTCTTGTCTATTCATGGGAACTTTTCACTTGATTACTTTTGGCCACAACAAGCTACGCTTGTTCGACCCCATGATGATTTTTTTCTCTTATAAAAAGTTCAGAGCTAGCCAAATCACTCAATTATTTATTAACAATCCCTCTTCTACCATTCCAACTACTACCCTTGAGGCCCATTGATCTCTTGTGGCTATAATAGTAGTTCATCCTATTCCACAAGTAGTGAACAAATCATAGCCCGAACCAGGTATCCTCTCCTAACCTTAAGGGTTTGGTGTCTATGCCAAGGTTCCACCTCTGCCATCCCATTCAGGACCACGAGGCGAACACCTGACATAACCTAGACCTCCTCACACTTTGGGGATTGCTTTTGTTCCTCATATCTCTTTAGAGACTAGAGGAAATCATTCTGATGTGTGAAAACCCCCTCCTATTATCTCCCAACCTTCAATGGTTCCTTCCATTCCTCCTCCTATAAATGAAGAAAATAAACTGACATTGGGAAATACCCAAGTTCCTCCTACAAATTCTTTGAATCGTAGGTGACAAAATCAAAATGTAAAAGAATGCAAGAGATGATGTTGTTCCATGGCTTGCCATCTTGCTAAAGGAAGTGAACCTTTGCCTACTAATTATTATCCCATGTAGTTGGATCCTGCCAAGGTTCTACTCCCTCACTCATCTTCACCATCACTTGACTTGACTTCACCCTTGTTGCCTAAATATGAACCTGATCCCTACTCACTTCACCCTTGTCACCTAAATATGAACCCGATCCCTACCTTTCTCAGCCAATCTAAAATCTTAAGCGTTCATCATCTTTGCCACCGTAAAGCTTGCAGGATTCTTCCATTCCCACCCTAAATTTTTTTCTTCCCCTATGATTTAAATGCTCATGACCATGCTATTAGCACTACCATATCACCCATTGTGGTGTATTTTGATAATGATTTGGATGATATGGTTGAACCATTAGAAAACCATTCAAAAATTTCCTTGATTTTCATAGAATCAATGAACTTAGCCATTGGGGGCATGCATGATGATCCTTACTTAGTGAGCAATCCATCATGTGTTGAACCATGCACTTCTCCTTGTATTTTAATTTCCATAGTATCTCTAGCATGTTTCCCACCATCTCTTATGATGAGCAAGGTTGGGACACAACTAATTTTCTATAGACTAACTTGCAAGTGCAATACCCCCTTGTCTTTGTGTTATGCTTGCATGTACTGCTACCCCGTAATGTGCTACCTAGTGTGTATTTTTTGTTAGTTCTCTTTGGATGACCTTTGATGCTCTTGTTGGCACAAGGATACAAAGGGAATGAATCTATTATGGCATTCCTCTTCATGTATCACCATTCTTCCATTTATCATAAGTGTATTTTTTATGCCTTTTGGGGACAATGCAAATGGTTAGGACATTTAGGTATCTTCCATGTTGACCAATTTTATTTTATTTTTTCAAGTGCTCTTCTTCCTTTGCACTCATAGTTCCATTATATTTGGGGAGTGATGTGAATTCAAAATAATTACTTTGATATATATCATACGTTCATATTGACCCCAAGTCTTTGGATCCCCTATGTGCTATTGTATCATCTATTCCTTGTTATATATGGCATCACTTTGATTTTTTATCCTAGGAGAAAAACTTGGTCACGATGTAGATTTTAGGTACATATCATTTAGCATATGGCTTTCTAGAAAGTTCTTGTTCCTAGTTTGCATATATCACTCTTTCTACCTTAAAGACAATTTCTCTTGGTTGGTGTTAGCAATTAATTTAAGGTGGGGGAATGCATTCCACTATGCGCTTCCCTTTTTTCATACACCATGAAGTTGGTCAAGTGTTATCATATCATCTTCTTGATCATCTTTGTATCACTTCATTAGAATTACCCAACAAGTAGTATGTTTTGGTCAACCTATAATTTTTAATATGGTTGACAAGAAGCTCACCTAGTAAACAATATATTTTACTATCCTATGTTGCTTCCATTTGCTACTTATGAAGCTCACCTAGTAAATAATATGTTTTAATAGCTTTTGATGTCTTCACTTGTTCATGAGCCACATAGAAAACAATAGAATTTTCTAGCCTATGACTTATGAATGTTTCCTTTGGTATGGATCCTAGTAAAAATATATGGATCTTACTAGTCTGTGACACCATACCTTGTATGCTTTTGTTTTCCATGTATACTCTATGTTTTCTCTGTGTATGCTTTATGTATGCTCTATATATGTTTGGATCATTAGTTTTATAATCATAGTTGATATATATGTATATTCCTTCTTGCCTCATGTCTTATGTGTGTGTCATTTTTTTTTATCTTAACATGGTAGTTCAATAGGATCCTAAGTCTGGGGGGTGTGACGTCTCTCATCTTATTGTTGTATTATCTCTCCATTATTTTGTTGAAAATACTTTGGCTTCTTCGAACTTTATGGTGGGTATGAATGTAAGAGCATACCTTCACTAAAGTGGGGGCTAAATATAGCATCACAAATTGTTGTTGCTTACAATTTCACACTAAGTTTGGCACTCACTTTGGTGCATGTGTCTAATTATATTTGTATTGTCCTTTTTATCATATTTGGGAAAACTTAGTTTATTCCTTATTTATCGGGCTCTTGCAAAGTGATTTATGCCTAGACAATAGTGCGGTGTGCTAGCATCCTAGCTATTCATGCCTAAAATTTTGAATTTAAAAGTTTACCTTGTTGTGATTAAGGATGCAGCCTTGTTTGTTGGCCTCTAAAAATGGTTATTTTGATATGTGCTTGAATTCATATATATACAACCCTTCTCTCCTTCATTGGGTCTAGAGAAATTTTTGGAAGAAAGTTAGAAGCAAAGTGAAGCAAGAAAGCAATTGATTAAAGACATAATTCAATTCAATTTTAGTTTGTGATCTGCTAGTTAATTCATGTATAAGTATCATGTAATGTTTCTTATTTATTGTTATTATTATTGTAGGTGCTAACACTTGTAGGATCTCCAAAAAGTATCTTCATCCTCCTTGTGTGTGATTGGTATAATTTCATTAGTCCAACACGGGTTTCAAATATGAGTGGTAAATCTATTTATAGTGTCGTAAATTATCATCCTTGACAATTTCACACTAGGTTTAGCTCCCCCCATGTGCCTGGACCCAATTACACTCTTAAATTGCCTGTTTTATGATTTTTGGAAATTGAGGATTAATTGGGAATTAATATTTATTATTTATTTCATGACATTCAAAGACCCAAAATAGGTTTGGTCTAGGGTGCCAGCGCCCTTGACCAACCTATTTTTTCCCCAATTTAAATATGTTATTGTCAGCATTTTAACATTTACAAGTTTAAATTCATTTTTCAACTTTTGATAATTAATTTTGTGAGAAATCAAGAAATGTATATAAATACAAGTCTTTTTTTCACCATTTGAAATCATAGCGATTTGAAATCACAATTAAGCATCCAAAAGAGTAGTCAAGAGCATAATAAAAAAAATTACAATTATTATCAGTCAATATTCATGTTTTCAATGCATCAAGTTTTCATGTGAGTTTGTTCATTTTTTATGTTCATTTGTTTTGTGAGTACTAACACTTGCATGACCTTCAGTCAAGCATCCAATTATCCTTGTATGAGATGAGTACAATTACTTCAGTCCATTAAGGAAAGAAAATCTAAGTGGTAAGTTTCAACACTTGTCAATTTATCATTCTTTTATCCATTTTCCTTTTCCTGACCAAGGGAAATCACTATTTTACATCATCATAGCCGTTGTGGAGGTAGAAATACCAAAACAGGGTTTGACTTAGGCAAGCCCCTATATGAAAAAACCCTTTCTCTCCTCTCTTGTGTGTAGGTGATAGATCTGAAGTGGATTTGGGAAGGGATTGAAGACCTAATTGCAAGATCCAATATTCAAGCCTTCTACCTCAATAAATTAGGGGAAGTTCCAAAGCTGAGTCCGAAAAATGAAAAACCTATAGATTGTGATCATCTGAGATATGGCTTTTTATTTTTGAGATCTACATTTCGAGGTTTAGGACACCACTGCCTTTTTCCAACCAGTTTGAGCCCAAATTCACATGTCAAGTTCCTCTATCTCTGCACTCTGCTATTTTGTACTTCATTTTTGGGTTTATGTTTTATATTTTTTTGTAATCTCATTAGTTTGTTGTAGCTTCATAGTTTACCTAGGAACACATTTTCATTATCAAATCAAGTTAATCAATAATCAATATCAATCTCCCTCAAGAAAGAACCAAGACCTTGATCCACCATTCTAGCTCTTCTAATTGACGTTAGTAGCTAAGTGGGTGTTTGTGATCATTTTTGGTTCCTTATATGATGTAGGAGAAAGTGTGAATTAGACCCTAGATCCCTTTTTCCCACATCACACTATCATTTTGTGGTTATTATCATTATCAAATGTTATTATTTTTCTTTTTCTCCCCCGAGACCACACACTCTTTATCATTTATCATCATTCTTGTTGTGGAGGTGAGAAAACCAACATGGGGTTTAACCAAGGAAAACCCTTATACAATATAATCATTTTCCCTCTGTCTATTTTGCAAGTTTTAGTTTGTTGCTGTGTAAGGAGGATTTGACATCTTGGCTCTTTTGGAGACTCCTAAACCCTATCTCTTGTCATTATTAGCTCATCATTGATAAACTATAAAATGTTGATTATTCGGGCATATTCACATGCTAGATTATGATTTTCTCTATTATGGGTATTTAGACAGTGCCAAGTCCATACAAGAAGAAAAACCTAATTTATAGAATCTTCCAAACAATTACACAATTTTTTGTCATCCTTCACAATCAACCTAGTCTTCAACACCATGTTGAACTCTCTATATCTTATATTCAAATTTATTCTTTGTTTCTATCAATTCACTTTTTAACATTTGCATTTTGTCACATCTAGTCAAGTTGATCATAATTCACCTAGTTCATTACATCATCTTATCAATCCTTATATTGTACAATAAAAGGGACCAAAAACCTCAACCAAACCTTGTTGGCTCTTCCTTACAAACAACAACCAAGCATTACCCCTTGGTTAATTTTGTGTCCCAATGTTTAAGGTGGGAAGATTGGTTGTGATTTAATCATTTAGCTTAGATCCACCCCTACATTTCCAACTTAACAACCTCCTCATTGGATACATTATGTCATGGTAGCTTCCCTTCTTCAACGTCAAATACACATATTCTAATATTTAGTGAAATCCCATACTCTTGACACTCTTAAAGATAAGTTGGACAACTACTTTCAATGATCATTTCTATTTTTAGAGAAGGTCGTGAGCTCATATTAATAGAACACCATTATATATCATCAATAAGACTTGCGAATGATACATCTATGAGCCTTTGAAATGTGGCCCTTGCATTCTTGAGAGAAAAAAGCATTCACATAGACTTAGGTCCCCCATGGTGTAGTAAAATTTGTCTTGTGTTATTTGAAAATTTGACCACAACTTGGTCATACCTTGAGTAAACATCTATCATGGAAATACATTTTTACCATATGACTCTTTGTAGAAAATGGTCTAAAATTTACAAAGGATAAGTGTCTTTTAGTGAATTTATGTTCAAATTTTAAAATAATATATAAAATTTGATGTCACCATTTTTTCCTTATTAGAACACCGTCAAACACCCAAGATGAATGTTTAATGGGATTTATGATACCTCCATCTTTCAACTTCATCAATTATTTTTATCTTTTGAAAAGAAAAATTTGGATTGATGGGCCTTTAATTTTGTCTAAATGGCTTGACCTTAGGCTAAAAGGGAATAGTACATTAGAATAAATATTCTCTACATTGAAACAAAGGGAAACTATACAATGAGATATGTTGATATTAATCTAACCAAATTCAATAAAAAAGATAAATCATATATGTAAATGAAAATCAACCATAGAGTAGATGCAAACCATAGCAAAAATATTTGCATGGAGAAGCCCTTGCAAGAAAAAACCTACACCTAAAGAGACCTAAGTCTATATTATTGATAAAATAAGTTACAATACATCAAATTATCCCTCTTTACTTTGGTAGCATAATGATGCTTAATTGACATTAAAATGACCTTATCATACCATCATCCCAAGGCACCAATATGGGCATGTGCATGGAAATGGTGTACAAAAAGGTGGCCAAATAACTAATTTTCTACACAATACACTCATGTTACATTTAAAATCACATGACATGATTGTGTTATGGCTTGGTAAATACCAAGCCATAATGTGCTCATGTTTTTCACCTTATAAAACATGAGTGTGTTTTGTGCCTTATAAAATGTGAGTGGATTTTGTAAGCCAAAAAATGTGAGCACGTTTTGTGAGCCACAAAACACAAGCACATTTTATGAGCCACAAAAGAGGGAGAGGGATAGAGGGAGAGTGATAGATATAGGGAGATGTGGAGAGATAAAGAGAGAGGGAGGATAACGAGATAAAGAGATAGATGGAGAGATAAAGATATAAAGAGGGGGAAAGAGGGAGAGAGAGAGAAAGATAAAAATATAATAGAGAGGGAGAGATAGAGAAAGAG
>VDFB02346491.1:0-23165 GCA_007258455.2 Sequoia sempervirens
ACAAATCTTTTGGATTCAAAAAATATGAAACAATTTGAAAGTTATGGATGTTTTTCATTCACCCTATCAATCAAGACTTTAGACATAGTGCATGTATAAAATCAAGAATAATTATCTATTGAATTCAAATTAAAGCATATCTTATATTGGTAGAATGCTAACAAATTCTTGAGTAAACCCTATTCATTTCATCAAATTTGGTTAAAAAAATTCATCAACATGAAGGGTGAACTCTGAAAACCCAAGGGAAACCTATGAACATGATAGGGAAATTGACTCTTTAGGTGTGGCATACCCAAGCCAAATCCTTAACCATAAACCACTCATATTTGCTTTCCTTGATGGACTAAAGTAATTGTAATCATCAGATACAAGGAGAATTGTTTGCTTGATTGAAGGTCAGGCTACAAGTGTTAGAACTCACAAAACAAATGAACATAAAACATGAACAAAATCACATGAAAACTTGATGCATTGCAAATATGAATCTTGATTGATAATGCAAAATATGCTTATTCTTCTCTTGACTTCCTTTTAGGATGCTCAGTTTCTCAATCTTTTCACTAGGATTTTATTAGGATTTCAAATGGTGAAATAGACTTCTATTTATATACATTAATTTGTTTTCCCCCTTCTTTTTTTTGGGTGAAAGGCGGTAAGCCTGTATAATATATTAATATTAATAAGTAGTTACAAAATTTCCATGAGTGGAAAGAGAGAAAAAAGTTCCAAAATGAATGCAACAACTATAAGCATTCATCTACTAGCTATACTCCTTGTGCAATAACGACTACTCCTTACATATGCAACCCTATACATATTCACCGTATACAAAACAATTTCTACTCATAACCCCATAAAATTTCATATTCAGCATACCGTCCCTACACACAAACCCTTTTTATAGAAAATTAGCCAAAAAGAGACAACCATCCCTACACACAAACCCTTTATACAGAGCATTAACTAACAAGAGAAAAATTTTTAACCTCCTCTATGAGGACAATAGACAATTTTTTATCTTGCTCTCCTTGTGAAGCCACCTGCACTTGATTTGCAACAATAGCCTGTGATTGACTGTGATATTGATGTTAGGGACTTGGTGAGAAGCTTTGTTTCCCCTAAAAACCAGTGGCACAATAGACACTTGCAACCCTTGTATGCATTCATGAATTTTTAGAAAAGAGATGGCATGGAACTTTTTTATATTGTCCACTTCCTCCCTACTCAACTTGAAATGATATGTACTAAGCGATTGATATAGATAAGAGGAAGATTCACATAAAATGGAAAACTTCATTCCTTCGTATGCTTCAACATACCTTTTCTTGTATGGAATATAATGTCTGGGTAATAGTCCTCCAATGAAACCCTCCCCCTTAGTAAAATCATATTGCTAGACACATTTTAGCAAAGCATTGTCTTCTAGATAAACCCCAACAACCACCTTATTTGCAATTTTTTGCATAGTGTTAAAATTTTGACCGAGATCAAGAGTGTTGGAGAGGACTATGGACAAGAGATTCACTAGAAAAATGACTCTTTGAGACTTTGTATGAAAAATCTCTTCCCCAATAATTGTCTTGATGCAACCCATAACAGAAGAACAATTTACCTTGAAGATATTCTGCAATTGATCTCTTTTGATGCAACTTGAAAAAAAAAATTCCCACGCCCATACAACCACTGAGACTCTGTAATTCCTAGCTCGATACTCCATTAGTTTGATAACAACAAAGACGCCTTGGATCCTAACACAACGAAGAACCAAAAGACACCTTCACTTGAATGGTTTTGAGACTTGCTAAAAATTCAATAGACTTTATTTACTTTGCTTAATTTGTGAAGAGCATCGACTAAAAAAATCTCCCCATAATCACATTTCCCAAATGCTAGTCTTGGAAATGACAAGATTAAATGCTAACATGCTTCAAATCTTCTTCACAACGACAAATCTTTGAGGGTCTATCAATTCACGTGAGATCTCCAAACATCGTAAAGCACAACTTGCCATCCCTTGAGATTAAGTATGCAAGGTAATAATGACTAAGCTTGTTTAGTACTTTAAATCTACAAACAAACAAATAAATGTTAGATATGGAAATCATCACCAGTAGTAGTGTGTGGGGATTGAAATTAGAACAGGTACAAGCCCCCAGTTTCCCCATGTGTGGATAGATCTATTTTGAGATGGTTATGTTGATAAAACCATACTATCACTATTCTAAATTTAGCCTTGTCCTTATTCCGTGAAACCCAAATGGAGAGCCATGCAAAATATCCCATCATCATGCCATTTAGTCCATCATTTAAACTTGTACCTTGATGATTTCGAGAGAAGTGATCTCACCCTGATGCTATTTGAGATATTCAAATTTATACTTTTAAAAATTACTCATTAAGCAAGCAGGCCTACAGCTACCCCAGACTGAATTATGGAAGATCACCCAACCCCTTTTTTTGATTTGTAACCCCTTTGTCTAATTTTTAAATGAAATTAACAAGTGCTTTCTTTTTCTATTATTTCCATTAAATCTGGGAAGGCTTCTAGATAATTATCATTCTCCATGAAAAATACTTCCTCCTTATCATGCCCCATATTAGCTAATCGATCTACAAGCATATTACCCTCCCAATACATATGTGAAATCTGATAATCATAAAATTTATCTAAGAGCTTCCATACATTCTGCAAAACATATTTCATATGCCAACTTAAAAAATATCCTCTTTCTTTACACGCATTTACAACTATCAGAGTCACCTTCTATATATATTGCACTAATCTAGAGTTGTCTTGCAAGTTGCAGACCATGGAGGATAGCAATTGAATCTGCCATGTTATTTGTTCTTGACAGTAAAATTATAGATCTAGATGCCTTCACAATTCCCCTTGCATCCCTAATACAAAATCCTACCCCTGAAGTACCTAGATTTCCTCTAGATACTCCATCAAAATTTAGTTTATAAAAACCTTCCATTGGTGGGAACTATTTAATTGTACTCCTATCCACTTTTTCCTTATATGGTTGCTTCAAACTTCCTTTAAAAGGAAAACTTATACCCTGCCAACTTTTTAGAATGTTATTATCCCATGATGAAAATAAAGAACCGACATTCTTGTGATCTTGAACCTAGGCATTTACTACCTCTATGATTGATTTTTCAATCATTGCATGGAAAGTTTGATAAGAAGTAGAGGTTTTTATACAAATGTGCTTGTTCCTCTCCCACCAAATAGCCCATATCACTATTGCTGAGATGACCCACCAAATGCATGCAAAAAATGAAGACTTGTATAACACAAGCCAAGAAGAAAAAAGGTCCCATACTGAATTTGGCAATGCAGCATAAAAACTACTTTTTGCAAAACAAATAACCAATAATATTGGGCAAAAGAGCATTGTAAAAACAAGTGATTAGGATCTTCAAGAGCTTGATTACATAAGACACAATTAAAAGGTTTTGAAATTCCCAATTTAACAAGTTGATCACTTGTAAGTACTATTAATTTCAACACTAGCCATGCCAAATTGCCCTCTTCCAGTAAGACCACATTGTTCCAACAAAATGAGAAAGCTCTCTGAGATTGAATTAACTCCCCCTTATTAAAAAATTGCTTTATAACCCTGTTTGATTGTATAACACCCACTCTTGGTTGGGGCCCATATTATATGATCAACTTTTCCTATTGAAAATACTACTCTTCTACCCAAAATCTGAAGTAAAAGTTCCTTTTGCTCATTTGTAATTTGTATGCAAGAAAAATATTTCCAACTCACCCTACCTAATGAAGCTTCAGCTGAACTAACATAATCTATTAATCTAGTCCCCCACATCTGAGACAAAACTAGGATAGCTGACCATAGTTCTTGACAATCTTTCAATGATGGATGCCAATTCTAGGAATCATCCCAAAATTTAACTTCATCTCCCTTATTAACTTCCCAATAAATATATGATGTAACCACTTTCCTACATGAAACCATGAAATTCTACATGGCAGACCCTTCAGGAGGATTAGAGACTATGAATATTATTGTCAGGTTTTGATTGTCTAGATACTTTGTCCTCATCAAAGTACACCATTTGGAATCTAACTTGGTATACATTTTCCAAATGAGTTTCCCTCCAAAGGCCAAGTTATGTTTAGAAATATCATGTAATCCCACTCCACCCTTGAATTTCTCCAATGTCATACTATCCGAGGAAACCAAAGGGATCTTTTTGCATCATCCATATTTCCCTTCCAAAGGAAACTCCTTAAAATGTTTGTATTTGATCAACTACTATTTTAGGAGCCCTTAGGACTGAAATAAAATAATTAGGAATTGCAAATAGTATTGATTTAATAAGGAGAATATAACTTGAAAAGGACAACCAATGAGATTTCCAAGCACAAATTATTTGTTTAATTCTCTCAATGACTTTGACCCAATATGTTGGCTTATTATCCCCCATAAAAAAATGAATACCCATGTACTTACAAGGTAGATCTACCTCTTGAAAACCCAACACCCTAACAATCTTCCTCTTGATAGAAACTTTATAATTAAACACATAAATATTTGACTTGTGTTCATTTATTTTTTGACTTGACACCAACGAATACTTATCCAAAACCCCTTTTATTTTCTTAGCTTCAAAAATAGATGCTTTCCCATATAGTAAGCTATCATTTGCAAAGAGGTTATGAGTTACTGACACATCAGTTTGAGGGATGAGGATACCTTTCCACAAACCCTGATTATGTTTTTCCTTTATTGCCTTACTTAATGCCTCTTCCATGATTATAAAAAGAAAGGGTGAAAGAGGGTCACCTTTTCTTACTCCTTGTGTTGCTCTAAAGAATCCCAAGGGATAAACATTAATTATAACTGAGAAATGTACACCTAATAGACAAGATAGTATCCACTTAAACCATTTACTAGAAAATACAAACTTGGCTAGAACTTTCAAAAGGAAATTCCTATTGGCCCTATCATAAGATTTCATCATATCCAATTTTACAATGAAAGATGGCAAATGGTTTGATTTAATAGAGTGAAGCACCTCATGCACCACCAACGCCCCTTTTGTAGTTTCCCTCCCTGGGAAAAATCCTCCTTGCTCCAGAGAAATGATTTTTGGTATTAGATGTTGCAATATCAAATATATCACCTTTGTGAATATTTTGTAAATAGTATTAGAAAGAGGTCCTACATAGGTCTAAAGTTTGTAAAGGTTTTAGGCTCCTTTATTTTTGGAAAAACAACTATGTTTGTAACATTGAAGTGCTTCAACATTGAGCCAGATCTTCGTGATTCCTCTAGTGCCAATAGTAAATCAAAACCAAAAACATCCCAACACTTTTGAAAAAAAATGTTGTGAAACCATTTGGCCCAAGAGCCTTATCCGGGGACATTGAAAAAACCACCTTCCTTAGTTCTAATAATGTAAAAGGTTTCATCAATGCATCATTATCACTATGAGAAATGAGACTTGGCACTACAGATAGAAAATCTTGCTCATCTTGACTCCCTTGTGCTACAACAGGCTTATATGGAGCAAGGAGATTCATAAAGAATTTTACTCCTTCCGCCTAAATTTCCTTTGCATTGTGAAGTTGTTTACCTGGAATTGCATCTTGTATTGAAAAAATGGTTTTTGCAGCTCTTTTTTGCTGAACTGATGTATGAAAAAATTTGGTGTTGTGATCCCCTTCCTTCAACCATAACTCTCTTGATTTTTGACACCAATAAACTTCCTCCCTCTTTCCCAACTCTACCCATAACTGTTGAAGATCTTTTTGTTTCTCATAAGTAACAAAATTCATACCATTATGAATTATATGATCATGAATTTTTTCCAATTGTTTGGCTACCTCTTCCTTTTTCACAAATATATTTTTGAATGTTTGCACATTCAATTCCTTGATCTTCCCCTTAACACATTGGATTTTTTTGAAGAACTAAAACATCTTGGTGCCTTTCTAAAATGGTGCACTCACCCACCACTATCTTAACAAAGGAAAAAAGAGTGGATGTTTGAACCACATCTTCTCAAATTTGAAGGAAGGTTTATGCTATGATATCCCACTTGAACTTGTTATAAAGAGCAATATGACATAATGATTAGAACTTACAAGTGGTAGAATTGGAGAAGACAAATTACATGAGGTAAGGGCCAAATTCTAAGTAACTAAAAATTTGTCTAAATGCACAACTATCTGCAAAAAGTCTCTCCTAATATTTGTCCATGTGAATCTCCCTTTTTTGGTAGAACATCCCTCAGTGCATTTTCTGAAATGAAACTCCCAAAATCAACCATTGTTCTATGCAGCGAACAGATACCTCCTTGCTTTTCATTGAGAGATATAATTGCATTAAAGTCACCTACTACAACCACCTTCTCAATCCCCAACCCTTGTATTACATTTGTCAGACTATCCCATAACCTATTTTTATCCTGAGTAGATGTTGGGACATAGACATTAATGAGCTTGAACTATAGGTCAAAATTTTGCACACTCATTAGTTGTCAATTATAGTCAACATTCATTATGTCCACTATAACTATTTTCGAGTTCCATAGTGAAATTAGTCCTCTCGAGGCCCCTTGGGCTGGCACAAAGGACACTTTCCACTTGCCCCATTTCAATACTGATGCTTCAAAAGCTTCCTTTGATAGCTAGTCTCTTGAAGAAAAAAAATATCTACCCCACTAGCGTCAACCTGGCACTTGATCTGGGCTCTTTTGTTAGGGGCATTAATTCCCATAACATTCCATGATATAATATTCATTGCACACGAGGAGAGCAACATGCTCTCCTCAACCTCTTGTTAATTGAAATGCTCCAATCTAGAGTAGCCTACATCCCTGCCTCAATTTCCTCTTTTATTTTATTTGCCTTAGACTTTTGACCTCTTTTTCCTTGAGTTTTTTTAATCGGCAACTTAGAAGTCGGTATTTGAGCTAGAGATAACGTCTAGGAAAATTCAAATCCACCCACCATTTATATATCCATTTCCACCTTTTCCTTCCCACATACCTCACTCAGATGGTATTCTTGTAAAGGCCTTATTTCTATCTTTATAACATTTTCCTCATTAAGAATCTCATCTGCTATCTCATCAAAAAGCTCTAAGCCTATGGATTCAAGCAAATTTTGTGCAAGCTCTTCCAACCCATCAGGACAAACCTGTTGTTTAGACTCATGAGTCTTACTCATATTGAATTTTTTTTGATCTTGATCCTTCTGAATATAAAAAACCTCATTATTGTCTGACAAACCTTTTCCCATATTCATCAAAGACAGAATACATGTCTTTTCACCCTGCTTGTTAAAAGAGATTTTAATTGGTATGCTATTACACACTAGGTGGCGAATTATTTGTTCAAACATGACTATTGATAATGAGAAATGGGATGTATTACAAATTAGTTCACCCACCTTACTACCCTTATTACTCTTCTTGAGAGGGGAAGTTATAACAATAAGTTGTGGCGAAGACTCAAATTTTTTTAAGCGATTCTCATTCAATCTTACACTTTCTAATGAAAACACCTGAGTTGATTGATCTTGCTCCTCCCTCTTCCTCAAATCATTAACATTACCAAGTGCAACATCACTTACCTTTTTCATTGATAACTCCTAATTTGATTAAACTTGGATAACCATTTTCCTCTGATCCAAAGCAATTTCACTTGCTTTTTCCTTATTGAAGCCATTAATATTACGGCACACTACTTTCATTTTCTCCAAAGAATGGAAGGAAGTACATGAATTTTATGGATTTTCAACTATAATCTCTTGTACCCATGTGCCAAATTTGGACTTTATATGAATTTGGTTAGGAAAATGATTGGAAGAGTCAAACAATATGCAAACCCTAACTGGTAAAGTAAGATTTGCAAAAAAATCCTTATCATGTTTGAGGAAAATTCCTATTTGGTTTTCCATGTTCTCTATCAAATTCAACTCTCTATATTCCAAAGGAAAAGACTGTAACTATACCTAAGCTAGAACAAATTTAGCCATAAAGTGAGTTCGCTTAAAATTTGGGGTCCAAGGATTCATGCATAAACCAAAATCTTCATAGATCCATGATTTTACTTTATAAATGGCATCTCTCTGGTCTTTTGTGTGAAACAACACAATAAAGACACCCTCTTTTCTATCCAAATAAAAAACCTTTGAAACCCCTTCCCATTCATCAAATAGAAAATCTTTCAACAAACCTATATCTAAAATAAGGTTCCTAAAGAATACAAAACAGGACCAATATCTTAGAAACTATATTCGATTTGCATGTCAATAAAAAACTATCTAACCAAGTGGAAGCACTAGATATCGGAGTTACAAATCTAAATTCGAAAGAATTAGAATTTTATCCTTCATGGATTTTTTTTTTAATAATGTGTGCAAGATCATCATGGAAAAAAGTAGGCCCTTAAGTGGCAAAAAAATCAGAAAAATTAGAGTTAGGAAACTTGACGTAAAAATTTGAATAAGTTATCTATATTATTTCAAAAATATGTAAGAATAGAATTTGTAGCAAATTGAATGTAGTTTCTAAACTACTAGGTTTATTTAAATAAAAAAATCTATTTGGTGAAAATTTGAAATTTAAATGTAGTAGCACTTAAATTTCGAGGAAAAAATAAGAAGTAGATTATGCACCACTAACCACAATAAAATGATAATATTTTTTTATAAGATTTTAGATATAAGTAGAGGACTCATGTCCCGATGTGATGCATATTTTTTTGTAATTTTTTCCAAGTAAATAATTAATTATGAATTTTTTCTTATAACTTTTAAAAATAAAAAACTCATATGTCTAACCACCTTAACTTGGTCAAAACTTCATGAAATTCATTTCTTTTTTTAAAATCTTATAGTATGTGAAGCATAGAATGTGATGCATGTTTCGATTCAAAAAATGTGATACCATTTGAAAGCTATAATTTTTTCAATCAGCCTATCAATTGGGACTTTAGTTGTAATTCAAATAGAAAATAAATAATAATTATTTATTAAATTTAAAGTAAAGCATAATTTATAGTGGTGGAAAGCTAAGAATTTCTTTAAAACCCTTTTCATTTCATCAATTTTGGGTAAAAAAAGTTGTCAGCCACATACCCTACAAAAACCCATCATATCGCCACTTTTTGGCCCACCATGATCCTGCACATTAAATGTGGTATACGATGAGCATCACTTTTTAAAAATTTTGTTTTATGAAAAATACTAGTTTTCGAGGGAGATGGAAAAATAAGTTCAATCTGATTCCAAAAATTTTGAAAAAAATATATTTAGAATCTATAGACAAAATGTCACGAAACTCTAGTTTGCATCATCTTCAAATTACTCACGGTTTAGCCGCTATAGGTGCCTATGAGTGAAGATTTAGTTTAAAAAAATTATTTCAATGTCCAGTTTGGCCAAAAATTGTAAACCACTATTGTGGGATTGACCCAAATCACACCTATTTTTTTAACATATGATTTAATCCTAGAGGGGTTCCATTTCAATCAAAGGGATTTATATTAAAGCCTCTTAAGTTGAACCCTCTTGGATAGAAACCCAAAGCTTAAATCAAACCCCTAATGGAGTCTTTTCTACACCAATCAAAATGTTGGAAAAAGAATAAACATGATTCATCTTTTTGGAGATCATATGAATTCATTCAAAAAAATAATTTTGTAAGCATGTCTCCCTCAATATTAGCTTTCCAAAAAGTATAATGTGTGATTTTTTTTTGAATATTATGTATTCTAAATTTTTAATGAAAGTAGATCCATTACAAAAAATAATAACCTTTATTTAAGACATGAAGAATAATAATCTTTGTTTAAACTCATCAAAAAACACACTACCTTAAACATGGTCATTCTAGTTTTTATGAATATAATTCATTTAGATATACATGCTAAGATAAATGAGATGTACTAAAATATTGGTATAAATTGTTGTAAGTACCCATTCAAAAAATAAATGGTAAAAAAACATTCAATAAAAAATTACCAAGAAGTATATATGCCATAAGAATTGGAGTTTGCAATCTAATTTGAAGAAATCATGGAAACATATTATTTGTAGTGATAGTTATGTGATACAATAAAAAGCATTCAATAAATAATTAAAATAAATATTGAAATTATTTTGAGATGATAAACATGATTATTTTAAAAATAATAATAAATTGAGTCTACATAGGAAATTCCATAGCTTATCATTTTACACCATCCTTAAAATCTTGACTAGTAATTTAAAGTATAATTAACACGATTTAGAATATAATAAAAATGTTGATTTTGGTGGTTCAATAATATTGAAAAGTGGGACACACATTGTGTTGTTATCCTTTTACATATATTATATTCATTCAATTTTGTAACCCTGTATTCAATATTAAATTTTTTTATAATTTTTGTCATTTCCCATATTCTTCCTCATTGCTTATGACTTCTAGATTCTATTATTCATGTGTGTTACATGATTAGAATTTCTATAATTGGAGCCTCTCATCATGACTATTATCATAATACAAATTAGTCCTAATATCTTTGTTTTCTACAAGACAAACAAGGGAGTGTGTATTGTGTTGATATCTTTACATAATGTATTGCATTTTTTTCCTAGAGAATTGTTCATTCCATTATAATATAAAAGACTCTTGAAATTTATCCTCAAGAATTAAATTTTATTTAGTATAAGTTATGGTGAGAAATCCCAGAAAGGATTTGGTTTTCGTATTCTCTTTATCACCTCAATGTAAGGGAGTGTGTGTTGTGTTGATATCTTTACATAATGTATTGCATTTTTTTCCTAGAGAAGTATTCATTCCATTATAATATAAAAGACTCTTGAAATTTATCCTCAAGAATTAAATTTTATTTAGTATAAGTTATGGTGAAAAATCCTAGAAAGGATTTGGTTTTTGTACTCTCTTTATCACCTCAATGTAAGGGAGTGTGTGTTGTGTTGATATCTTTACATAATGTATTGCATTTTCTTCCTAGAGAAGTGTTCATTCCATTATAATATAAAAGACTCTTGAAATTTACCCTCAAGAATTAAATTGTGAGAAATACCAGAAAGGAGTTTCTTTTTGTACTCTCTTTTTCACCTCAATGTTAATTAAAATTGATGGCTCATTTTTTACTCATAGAATCTAAAATATTTTTGATTTGAAACTTAAAGGAATTCCTTGAGTGGGTTAGTGATGGGTTTAAGTTGGTATTTTCTTTAATGACCATAACATTTAGTGATACCCTATTATTAAAAAATCTATCCTATTTTTAGGGGAAAGTGCATAATGTTTGGGCAAAAAAGTGGTCAAAATCTTTTAAAAACAAAATATGAAATAACATGAGAATATTGCAACACACTAATTCTATAATTGTCTTAAAAATTAATAAAATGCTTAGTGGGTTATTTTTTTTGAATTTATATATGCATGTGCGATAATGTGTATGTATTTTATTTGTATTTTCTTTGGAATCCTATTATTAGACTTGGATATCCAATCCTAATTGTTGGACCAACATGTAAGATACCTAATTCCATATTTTATAAAAAAAATAGAACTAAATAAATCATGAGCATGCTCTCCATCAATTTCATAATCTTAAGATATTATTTCAATAAAACACCACTATGACATCAAGTTTTTCCATAGCTTTCTAACCATTTTTTTTCTAAAATCCAAACACATACATTGCTCTATTGACATTATTTTTATCCACTCATCCAAATTTGAAATAAATTACATTTTTATATTCTACACTTCATTCTATACAGATTCAAAAATAAAATATTTTTTGATTTTCTTTCTCAAATTTAGTGGGTGAGCATGCTCAATTTTTCATTTTTAGGATGTGTCCACTTTCAAAATCAGGAAAAAAAAAAAATCATAAAAAGTTATCAAATGCTACAATATTTTAGCTATTTTCTTTTGCTAGATGGACCTACAAAATGTTTATTTAAAGCTAGAGGTTTAGTGGGAGCACACTTGACACTATGCTATATATTTTTTTTTATCAAAAAACACCACTTTGTGTGCTCCGCTATTTGACCCTTTTTAATCTTCACCATTTTAAAAAAAATAGTAATTTGGAAACTATATTCCAAGCACTACTAAACTTTTTCTTATCACATCTTAATTTTTTTAAATATAGGTATCTTTAATTACTCATTCAAGTTTAACTTTTGTTGGTCTTAAGGAAAAAAATGTCACTTTCGACCCCCTTTTTGTCCCCCACTTACATGTACTTATATTTAGCTAAAAATTCAAGTATTAAAGCTCTCAATTTTCTTAAAAATGTATTCCTACTATCTAAATATTACTTTTAAGGGAAAAACCCCTAACCCATTCTTTAGAGGAAACACAAGTTTACCTTTTCTTGAATTTGTCTTATAATATTCTTATTAAGGAACCTATGGGCCTATGTCAATAATTAGCTAGGTCTTCAACCAGCAATTTCCCAATGGAAAGTTTAACACTTGAAATTTTTTGTATGATCTTAGGTTCTTATACAAGATTCTTAACCCCTTTTGCTTGACTCTCAAGAGGTTAAATTGTTAGTATGAGTTAAATTCTTTGTCCCAAATCTAACTTTTTGAACTTAAGTGGATTTAACATGTGAACCTCAAATCTTTAAAATTCACCATTTCTTTGGTGTTTTTTTACTATGCATTAGACTTAGGTGAAAGGATTCCTCACATTAGGATTACTCATCTAGGATATCATTCTTGTAACAAATTTGAGACCATCAAGCAAGTTTTGCAGACTTGTTCATGGGTCCAAAGTGTTTTGATTTGAATTCACAACCTTCTTTCACCTTTCATCCTAGACATAAACCTATTAGAGATTCTCTCTATTTTAAAATCATACTTCGAGGAAAAATTATATCGTTAATGTTTGGAACTTCTTCATAGATGTTGTATTTTTGCAACTTTGAATGAAAATATTTATAAGAAATTATGTGCTAATGAGAAATTTCATATGCTCACCTCTATGTTTTTTCAAAATTTGGGTGCGAGTTGCAAAGTGACTTTGAAGTTTTATCATGTTTTCATGGCCTATTTGTTCACTAGGGGAGTGTTCCATGCATCATGAGCATAGTTATCCCTAAAAACCCAACCCATGGTTAGCCACTCATGAAACTGTAATTAATGAGACATTCGCATAGACCTAGTCATTTCTTTACCCCTCTTCGATAGAGAGGTTGGAGTTTGTCTCCACATGGTAAGACTACCTCTAAGCATTTTGGGTGTGCAACTTTACTCTAGGGTGGTGTTGCATCAAGAGCTATTGTGTTTTTAGCACTTATTTGGGAAATGCACATTCCTTTACTTATTCAAAATACTTAAGATTACTACGTGCCTCTTGATCCTCCTTTGGTTGAGTCATCTTCTTGATTTAGCCCTATCTTTAAAATGATTTACCACCTCCTCCCTCTTATATCATAATGACTTTATAACTATTTATATCTTAACATCACTTTAATTGATACTACGTTCTGAACTCTTAAATTATACATACAAATCATCCGCTTTTATCATAAATCTTGATATAAACTATCGTATTGTTATTGTCATGATCTAATAAAATATTTCAAAAAAAATGAATAATAGGGGAGAGGGGCCTATAGTGGAGCACCCTAACTTTGCATTTCTCAAAATCCTATGTGGAAATTTCAAATCACTCCAAATTTTGTACAATAGTTTATTTGACAACTCACATGCTTCTATATTTTATTTTAGGGCCACATCATCAAATATGATGCCACATCAGCATGCTTTTTGTTGAGGTATTCAAAAAGGCCCAAAAAAAGTGAGACCAATAGTGGTGCACTAAGTCATGTTTTATTGGTGCACTGATGTGGCATCACATGATTTGTCAGTTTGTGTTTTGTATGGATAAAAAGTGTTTTGTAATTGGATATTAAGGTGCTCCACAATGGGGCCCACTAAGAACCACTTCTATCCCCACTATTGGACCCTGCTCCACTATAGACCCCTCTCCCCTAAATATACTAATGCAAATTTTGAGTTGGAAAACTCATTAGCTTATGGAAGAAGTGCATGAAGAATATAAGAATTCCTTCGCCATCCTACTCGTTCTTGAAAGAACTACCTAGAACAGTGACTCGAAGCAAATCTGACAAGCAATCAAATACATTTCTATGCATCTCTGTAGGTAAGTTGGTAAACCTTTCCACTTACTTCCGAGGTTAAGGAGATTACAAACGATACCATCCAAAGATTATAAAATGTTTAGATGAGGCCGTCTTTCTCACCCGCATAGCGAGGAAAAATATTAATTGTTATGGGGGTGTTCAAGGGAAGGCAATTATCAGAGGAATCATTCATTGTTGCTTAAAAAGAAGCAGGCAATCCAATCAATAGCATCCAAATCGTATAGAAAGCGAAAGGTAAGAATCACATATTTTCTATAGATTCTGCGCCTGCTCTGCAACGTATGAGAAAGTATTTTTGTGCAGTTCACCGACTCCACTATGTCCTTTGCTTTTAAATAATCAGATGATGACTGCTTTTATGTTAACAAACTGGTGGGACAATTTTGAAAGCATCTTTATTGGAAGTATAGCCAATGGTACATTATTCTCTACATAATGGCTTACGAAATCATCTACTCTACCAATCAAACTAAAACGTATCACATGCTTCTACTGCTCATTGCTTTATCAGGCAAGCTTCAGTTTTTAGCTCTACAATTAGGTTTTCAGTTTCTATCCCAGCTACGTAACAAAGAGAATATGGTTGACTCTCCAGAGGAAACCCAGTTTGAAGATTTCAATTTGTCGGGTGGGTGGAGGTGATAAATTGAAATCTGTAAATCTGGGTTCTCTTTTAAGAGTCACAAAACATGTTATTGGTATTTTCTTTTGTCAATTTTACAGATTTGTAAAAATGTTTGAAGTTGGAATTAGACTTTTTTTATAAATTTAAGGTATGATTTATTTGTTTCTTAATATCATTTCAGTAAACTTCTTTTTTACAGTTAAAGTGTGGTTTATTTTCTCTCATAATTTTTATCTTAAAAATCACAGGTATGGCTTCTCTTGTATTCTCCATCATCTTTGTTTGTCGTCATCATAATAACTTGATGTTTTTCAATAACTCAAAGTGCGGTTTACTTTCTGACACAACTTTTATCTTAAAAATCACAGGTATGGTTTCTTTTCCTTGTACTCTCCATCATCTTCTTTGTCTGTCTGTCATCATCATTATAATTTGATGTTTTTTAATAAACTCAAGAGTGTGGTTTATTTTGTTCCACAACTTTTATCTTAAAATTAACAGGTATGGCTTATTTTCCTTGTACTCTCTGTCATCTTCTTTGCCTGTCTGTTATCATTATTGTAATTTAATTTTTTTAAATAAATTCAGAGTGTAGTTTATTTTCTTCCACAACTTTTATCTTAAACATCACAGGTATGGCTTCTCTTCCTTGTATTCTCCATTATCTTTTTTGTTTGTTGTCATCATCATAGTTTGATGCTTTTTAATAAACTCAAAGTGTGGTTTATTTTCTCTCACAACTGTTATCTTGAAAATCACATTAATAGATTTTTTTCTTTGTTGTCGTCATCATTATAATTTGATGGACTTTTTAATAAACTCCTTTTTTAAAGTGGTTTCTTTTATCTCACAACTTTTATATTAAAAATCACAGATATGAGTCTTCTTTGTTGTATTATCTGTCATCTTCTTTATCGTCATCATCATAATATATATCTTCATTAATTGGGTAACAAATATTCTTCCATAAGAGATTTCATTTAAATCACAAGGAACTCAACTATGTTCGATTATGCATTGATTTCTCCTCTCGTGGCTTTATGGTTTATTAGTATTGTTTAATTGGTTTCTAGTTTTTCACATTCTAAATTTTGCCAAATTAAACAATACGTAGTCAGTTGTAACCTGTTATCTAAGATGATGATAGAGAACTCTAAACTTGTAGAGTTGGATCTTGGTTGGCTCATCTTCAATCAGTACATTATTTGTGATCTTTATCCTCTTCTTATTTGCTTTTGCAAATATATCAAAAGTTGGTTTTCTGTGTGTAGAGATTAGAAAAAGGCTGAGTTGCTATACGTGTTTCGTTCAATGTTTAAGGACAGATGCTGAGCATAAAATGAAACCATGTGACTTTGAATATCGAATATATATGTGGAAATTTTCCACTTACCACATAACAGCAAGAAAGAATTGTACAGTCTCATCTTAAATATTGTTTGTGCATGCACTGAAAGGTTCAGAATTTATTCTATGATAAACTTACCCAATAAAATATTTGTTTGTGAAGACATGCAGATTGCTTCAAGGGTAACAAGGTCGATTAATCAAAGACAGAAAAATGTATGGTGGGTGAAGGTTCAGCCGGAGCCTTATCTCCCTTAATGCCCAAATTTTGAAGTGGTGGGATACTTCTTTATTTCTATTTTTTGAGCTTTCTATCATATTCTTATGAAGTGTGATCAGAAAGTTGATGCACACAATCAAATTAAGAAATAACAAAAGATATATTTATTTTTGATTAAGAATTTTGCTAACGAAGTCAATGATTCCTCTTCTGCAGTTAAGACTTTCTGTTTCAAGTTTGGCTCCAGAACATGGGAGTTCTAGTAAGAAGAAAATATGTATCAAGCTGATGGGTAGGGATGTTGTGAGGATCTGAAATATTTTAACTTCATGTCAATCTTAGGTTGGTCAATTTTCTTTTGTAGCTGATTTACTGTGTTTGTTGATTGTTCTTCCTTGTGAGGTATCATTTGTTTGCTGTTACATTATTGGTTTGAGGTTGTTTGTCTTTTGGTGTTGTTTAGCTTGTTCTTGTGGGGCTTCTTTGTTGAGCTTGCTCTCTTTGTAAAAGAGTTTGGAGTCTTTTTAAAGACCACATTTTTGTAGGAATATGTAAATTCCACCACCAATATTAAATAAATATAGGCACAGATGTTAAATAATATTAGAGTTTAGGATAAGTGTGATAAACATTAAATGTTTAATCTAGTCAACCTAAGATCTAAAATTGTTCTTTGTAACTTCCAAGTCCTCTATAAAAGAGGAAGATGTAACACTTCTTATGCAAGAAATACAAATATAATTGTTTTATTGTGCAGCATCACATCAAGTCATTTGCCTTTGTTATTACCCTGCCCACCTACTATTTTTATCCTTATCAAAAAAGCCCAATAAATATGAGGCAACATTTTAATTATAATCGATCATTTATATTGAGAATGTAATCAATTTTCTAAATTTTTAATTCACTAGGATTAAAAATAGCTTATGCCTAGGTCAACTTCTAATTATATTCATTTGCAATTATGACAACAATAATTGAATAATTAAATTTATTGATACATATTTTGCAACAAATAAATGCATTTTCTAACATAAATTTAATATAAAATTGAAATGTTATTTCTAAAATTGAAGATAATAGATTTAGATGAAAATGAATTGAAACAAAATATATATCCTTAAAAAATTTAAAATTAAAAAAAATGATTTAATTATTTTTCAATATTAATTAATTAACTTCAACCTTTAAAAATATGAGAAATTATGATGCACTTCTAAAATACTTTTCTTAATTTATTTTGTTATGTAACTTATATGAACAAGTCTAATACATCTCCTACAATTTGATTGGGATGATACTAACTCTAGATACTAACTAGCAATAACATCTTGGTATGCAAAGGGTACACCAAAAAGTGTGGAAGGTCAATTAGGAAAAATTTTGGTCTATTTTTTGCATACATTTGCACATTATGTGAGGTCAACTAGTATTCCATTTAGAAAGTGATATTTTTTGTGCAAACAAAGGTCTCTATGAAGAAGTGACAACTTCAAATCAAGTATGTATCCACTTACAAGGATCCAAACATGATTGAAACAAAACCTCTAAATTGGGAAGATAATCATGATTCATTCCAAGAGAGTCATGTTATGCTTGCAATAGGGAGAGAGGGGGGAGATAGGGATAAAAAGAGAGGGATAGAGAGGGGAAGAGTGTGAGAGAGAGGGGGTAAGGAGATAGAGATCAATGTGTGAGGTGGGAGATGGGATCTGGTTTCTCGATATCGAGAGAATCAAAGGAAAGTCGTCGATCTCAGTCTCTCTCGTCGACGAATCGAGAGATCTCGTCTCTCTCTCTCTCTCTCTCGTAATTCGAAATCCGAAAGGCTCCTATCGTAAAGAAGATCTCGATAAAAAGCGTCGCTTTATCATCCGCGATCGAAAATCAAAGGATATCGAATCGAGAGCGTAAATGAATCTGAATCGCTCAAAGAAAGAACAACAAATCAGATCAGATCGATCAGATCGAGATCCGATCGAAAGAATCGATCAAGATCGAGATGAAAAAATCGATCATTTCAAAGAAGATCTACGTCAGATCCGAGGATCAGGAAAGATCGAAAGATCAAAGTCGAAAGATCAAAGAATCAAAGTCGAGATCCGGATCAGTTTCGAGAGAGACGAATCCTCGATCGCGAAATCAGATCGATCTCGAGATCGATCAAACGAGAATCGCGGATCAGCGGCAGAATCGATCAAAATCCATCGATCAGCATCCGATCAGGCGATCAGCGTCAGGCAAAAATCAAAGGCAAACCGATCGAGGGATCAAAAGGAGAGAAGGGATAAGATCATCGAGAATCAAGGAAGAGGAGAAGAGAGAGAGATTAGAGAGATAATAAAACATAGAGATAGAGAATAAAGATAAAGAGGGGAACAATGACATAGAAGCTCTTTTATCTTTTGTGCAAGGTCATAGAGTACAGAGATCTTAAAGAGTAGTTATCATATCCTTAATCAAACGATATGCTACCCTAAGCATGAATCCCTAGGGATATGTGCTATCATTGGATTGTTGGTATAAAATGACTAATCAAAAGATATTTCTCTCTCTCTCTAACTTTTAAGTTATATTTTAAGTTTAAAATTTATTTATTATATAAACTAAAATAAAAATTCAAAAAATAATTATTCTATAACAATTAAAACTTTAATAAGATAATTAATTATAAATTAAAATAATTCTATTAACTATTACTTTTTTTTTGTAATTTCATAAGAAGACATAAATAATTAAAATAAACTTAAAACTTAAATATAAATTAAATATTAAAATAGAATAAACTAAATGCAAAGTCAAAATATATCAAAATGCAAATATTAATAATAATAATAATTTAAAAAAATAATAAATGATAATGCTTATTAAGTTAATAAATAATTGGGTTGGGGGCCTAGCTCAATTGGCTAAAGCATTCTATTGCAAGCAAGAGGTTACAAGTTCTAGTCTCCCCCCATCCTCGTGGTACTGAAGGGTGTGTCATGCCAACATCATCGATCACATGAAAAATGTTTACTAGGCACATTGTAGTTTATAGGGGGGCTACCCAATTCTTGCAGTTTAAAAAAAGGTTAATAAATAATTAAATAAAAAGAAAAATAATTATAAATTTATTAGAATCGAACTATTAATAAAATATAATTATATTTTTCATTTCAATATTATCAACTTCTTTTCTTCTCTTTGTTTCTAAAACAAAAAACCTACTTTTAAATTGTTAAATCATTTTAAAAATAAAAATAGAGAATGAGAAGAAAAATATAGATAGTTGAAATTAATTGCATCATCTTGTATCATTCTTCTCAATTCTTAATCATTTATTTCAAAAAGAAGGTCATCCATTTCATATAGGGAACACCTTGGGTAAAATTAAAGAGCTTTATTGGTATCTTTATGCATACATTATAAAATTGGAACATTGCATGTGATCTATTTTCATTACATAAATTTTAGACTTTAATTTTTTATGATCAATGGCATTGGGTAGGAGTGGGAACTTGAAGGACAATTTTTGAAATCCGAGGAGAGCAAGGGTGAGGAAGGAGATGGTGATGATGTTAATGAGGAGGGCAATGGTGTTGGGGGGGTCACTTGGCTAGTTTTTGTTCCTCATTGAGATCTTTTGTACCACTAGCTTGATTCCTGTGTTGTTTCTACTCTCCTCTTGGGGCCTTTTTCTTGATCATTTTGTCTTTGGTTTGTTCTGTTTCGCTATTCAGGGCATGGGTTCTCTCCCCTATATTTTCTCTTCTGTCTTTTCCCACAGTATCCCTTGTTGTTTTGGCTCTGTGCTAGTGGGGATTGATCTTTGAGTTGTGGTATTCTTTGTCTGCTTGTGTGGCATTAGATGTGGTGTTAGGATTTCTTGTTGTGGGGTTGTTTGGGGAGATTGGTGGCCTTATCTCAGATCTTGACTGGCATGTAGGGTTGGAAGTTGATTTTACTTGTTGTGCCTTATCTCCTCTCTCTCAGTCTGTAGGCTTTCCTGGCTCTCTCCTATCTTTTTTGGGCTTCAATGCCTCTGTGTGGGAGCTTTTTTCATTCATGTTGAGGTTTTTGGTTTGCCTTTGGTGGATTGTTTCTGGACAGATTTTGGCATGTTTCAGACCCTGACTAGCATGTAGGGTTGGATGTTGTTCTTTATTGTCTTGTCAACTCTCTACTCTCTTTGCTTGGAGGATTTCCTTGCCTTTTCCTTCTTCTTTTAGGTCCCATTGGATCTTCTTTGGTGTTGGTTTTTTTCTAGTCAGGGAGGTTGCTCCCCTCTGGGTCCTACTTCGTTGCAGTGGTGTTTCTCTTTCTGCTCCCTATGGGGAGTGTTTCTCTTGGTGGAGTGGTTTTCAACCCTCTTCATTTTTTTTACTTATTTTGTCTCTTGGAAGGATGTTGTGGTTGGTGGATGTGGCTTTTGCCATGGTTCTGCTGGGTGGTTTTCTTTCAAAATGCCTGTCTATTTTGTTGAGCTTTGTACTCTCCCCCTTTTGGGTCCTAAAGTTTATTTTCTAGAATTGGGGTGTGCTTATTCTAAATATTGTTCTCATTCTATTATTTTGGCTTTTGAATCAGATGTTTCTTCCTTTTTGGCTATTGGTTGAGGAGTGCTCAATTTTTTTTTTCTTTGCTCCAGTTTACTATTTGGCCTAAGGATGCTATGGTGTTCTTTACTATGGGTGTAGTTGCTTCTCTTTGGTATTTTTAGCTATCCAGTCTTCTTTGGAGGTGGATCCCTCTTCTATTGAGGTGGAGAGGTGTGTTGTGGATTGGGTGGGAAGTTCTATTTTTTGTGGTCTTGAGACTCATTTCATCCTCTCCTATAGAGGGAAGCCCCTTGATATTGAGGTGGAGGTCGGGTTGGTGTTGTGGGTTGACTAGTGTTGTGCAGTTGTTGAGGCTCTTCAATTTTTTTCTCTATTTCCTAACTCTCCTATTGAGGTGGGGAGTTTGGTTTCATTGGATGGTGCTGATAAGTGTTGTGTTGTTGTCTGGCTGGTTTAGTCTAAAGGTTTCCTAGCCATCTTAGGTAGTTCACTACTGGTTGGTGTTGATCAGTGTTGTGTTACAATCTAGCTGATATAGGCTGATGGTTACCTGGTCGTCTCAGGTTGTTCTTGGGTTCAAGTTCCCTTGTAATTTTTGGTTGTTTTGGATTTAAGGATCTCATTAAAACCTTTCTTTTTGGTGCAAATTTGATTTTTCATGCTGATTTTTTATAATCTACTTATGGTTCATTGTTGGTTGTCTTTGTTCTATTCTTTTGAAGCTTGGTGTTTTTGTGTGGGTTTCGGGTCCCCATCAAAACCTACCTATTAATGGTTTCGGGTCCATTCAAAACCTATTGTAAATGGTTTCGGGTCCATTCAAAACCTATTGTAAATGTTTTCGGGTTCATTCAAAACCTATTTTTCCCCTTTAATAAAAAAAAAAAATGATCAAATTTAAGTTCATTATAAATTTAAAAGTCTAATATAATTAAAAAATATCATATAATATAATAAAAAATATCATAACATGTTAATTTATAGTATGTTTTTAAATTAAAAATAAAAGAAGATATATTATCAAGTATTAGGGATAGAAAAAGTAATTATATTAAAATATTTTTCTTAGATATTAAAAATAAGAGAGTTGAAGGGGTTGAGGACAAGATTTGAGGAATAAGAACTTAGGTTTAAAAATATAAATATAAGAAATTAGGTTAGATGAAAAATGAATGGAGACAAAAAAACTATATCCTTAAAAAATTTAAAATGGAAAAAATGTTATTTGATTATTATTTAATATTAAATAATTAACTTCAACATTCAAAAATGCATAAGAAAAAATGGACATCATGATTTATACTAATAATTAGGAGAATCTCATATTTGAACTATGTAATTTATTGATTTATTGTGAATTGATTGATATGTTTTTAATAATGATGAATAATTTTTTGTATGTTCATGTGTAATATCAAAAATTATACTTTAAAATTATTAAATTATATTTTACATTATGTTTGATATCTTTTTTCTTAATACATTTTAAAGTATACACATTTTTTCTATACTTTATTTCTTACAAAAATTAATATCATTTTTTATGCCTATGCCTCTAGATAATAGTATAAGTGCATAATATGTGTACAACCAATTGCCATCTCATCCAATAAGAAATTAAATATTTATCTTTGTTGAAAACCTAGAATACTGAGAGGGGGGATGAATCAATATTCTTTGAAACCACTTAACATTTAAACATTCATTCCACATAGCATATTCAATTTACAGTAATAAAGGAAAGCATGAAAACATCCATAAAAACCACATAACACACGAACACCAGATTTTTATGTGGAAAACCCAGAAAGGGAAAAACCATGGTGAGGATTAGCTCACAATATATCATAACTAGTTATAAGATATTACAAAAGTGCTCACTACAGGTGGACTCATTATCCTAGTAGACTCACTACCCACAAAATGAAGAAAAGATAGAAGAGATGGGTGGAACATAGCCAAGAGTGAACTATTACAAATGCATCTACAACATGTTGGAATATAGTTCCATTGAAGCTCAATATATAGAGTCAACACACTTCATATCACTTTGTTCTAACACTCTTCTCTACTCTGCATCTGGATCACTTTCACACAATTTGCATCAACAATACTTGTGTTCACAGACTACAACATTGAAATGAACTTACATATATATTCATCACATCCATAATCACTTGCAACATCAATTAGGTCAACCTAATTAGATGTATCAAGAAAAAACATAACTTGCCAGCTCCTA
>VDFB02346492.1:0-27848 GCA_007258455.2 Sequoia sempervirens
CAAATAAGTTAGAACTGGACGATTGAATGATCTGACGAAGAGATTACTCGAGACAGCCACTCAGACATTAAATCAAGAGTTAACTGAGCGATTAAAATAAATGTCGAGTCGAGTAAAAGTGAATATTTAGATAACTCACACAATTATCTAAAGTATAGAGGAATGCGTTAAATAGAATTAATGAATTAAATAATTCATTTAATTCAAGATTTGATATTTGAAGAATAATTAAATAAATAATATTTATTTAATTAAGTGATGAAGGGATTTAAATGAATAATTAAATAAATAAAGAATTTATTTAACTATAGTTGGAATATGATAAAGAGTAAATTAAATAATGATTTATTTAATTTAATAAGAAGAATAATGTTAATTAGTAACATAATTAAATAAAAAGCGTTTATTTAATTAATCAGATAGAATAAAGAAAAGTGTGAATTAATTAAATAATTAAGATTATTTAATTAATAGAAGAATTAAAATTAAAGTGAATAATTAAATAATTAACATTATTTAATCATGACCATAGAGAATACAAATTATGAAGAATATAGAAGTCGCAGGCTTAAAATCAAATTTCGGTGTCTACATCATGAAAAGACTTGATTGCTTGATTGATCTTGATGCTTGAATGCTTGCTTGAAACTTGAAACCTACATCACAATGTTAGCTCCAAAAACATGCATGAACACACATAAATCTTGATGTCATGATAGGATCTTGAATGTTTCTATAGATGACTAATAAATCTACCCCCTAATGCTCTTGACAATAATTTTTTTTCTTGTGAAATTTTCCTTAATGTTGCTTCTAGGTTTGAATTGATAAAATAACTATGTATTTATAGGTGTTTCCTTAATTTCCTAACAATTAAACACCACAAGTTGACATTTGCAATTTGAAATAAGATCATTAAAATTCCACCAAAAATATATTAAAAAATGGATTTTGCAACTTAAGGGGGACCCATTCTCCCTTGGATGAATAGGTCCTAGGCCCTAAACCTAGAACACACATTTTCCAAGATGTGTAATTAAGTGTATGCATTGATTAAAAGTGGGTTTCCCTTTGGAAAATAAAATTAATTAGGCTTGTGAATGTATAATTAGGTCAATTAGAGGCTTAATTAAGTCCACTCATTTCAAATTTGACCTAATGTTGCCCTGACCCTAATTGTGGGTTGTCAAATTGAATCTTGTCCATTGATTCTAGGGCATTTGTCAACTTTTGATCTTGGCCATTCACTCAAAATTGCATTTTCTATAAAATGGAAATTTTGGTCTCATTTTCACACCTCATGCTATCTAGATCTCATGCAATCTTGTTTTGTCATCTCATGCTCTTGCACTCTTGTCATTTTTTCATAGGCATATTTACATTTCATTTGGAATAATTTAGACATAATTTAGATGCTTGCTAGTTCCATTATAGCTTAGTATTGCATGTAATCACTCAAATCCTTCAAAATTTTATTAGGGCTTGTCATTGTCAAAATATTGTTCACATCAAATTTGAGGGCAATATCACATTTTCAGCAAGTTGAGAAGGAATAATGGAGGTCAGCCATGGAGAATGAAGACATTTTGGTGAGATTATTTCATTTGTTTTCATTTTATTCCTTTGCACTTCATTATCACTTTGGGTTTTTATGCTAATGCATTAATCTACTAACCCTAGGAAAATTCCCATAGTTACACTCCGCTATCCACTATGCGAACAAAATATACTCACGAGGGCTAGTGAAATTTGATGTCCACTAGGTAAGCCCCAAGAAAGTGAGAAACATGCACTAGGTCAATATGTACCTATTGATGATGTTTTCTGCACAACAACTTAGACATAATATAATATCCTATCTCTCTTGAAAGGTAAATCTCTATCAACAAGCCTCAAGAGATAACCCCAAGGTCTCTAATGTTAGGTCTTGACAATGCATAAACAACTCAGTGATAAATGTGAAAATGCTGGTAATCACAATGGGACCTTACTACAAGAAAAATATTGAACCTCAATTTATCAGATCTAACAATATGATGATACTTACATTAATCAGGAAAATCTCAAGTTTACATTTGGTGTAACAATAGCAATAAAATTCCAATGAAATAACAAAATTACAAAGGAAATAATATGAAAACAAAGAGACAATAGTATTGCCACTAGTTATATGCTTCCATGATTGACCTTTGTTACACCTCCTAACTTGCAGTAAATAGAGATGCCCTCAGATTTGTATGAGCAACTATGACAAATGACAAGACTAAAGCAAGTTTTGAAGGATTTTATTGAAAGAAATGACTTGACAATAGACTAAAATGACAATGACTGCAAATGACAATAATAACCTAAGTTGACAGAAAAAAATGAGCCTGAGATAGAGAGCCCGAGAGAGGAGGGACAAGTGAGGCAAATTCTTGTTTATAAAAACTGCAATTTTGAATGTGTGGCCAGGATGAGAAGATGACAAAAAACCCTAGAATCAAAGATCAAGATTGAATGTTGCTGTGTGCATTAGGGTTAGGTCAAAATTAGGGCAATGATAAGGATGAAGGGCCAAGATTGAATTATAAGATAATGCAATCAAGGGTCAAAATTAAATGAGATGTCAAAAGTCAAGAATTAATTTAGAAGATAAGATTAGCCATTGAGGACAAAGAGGTTCTTTGCGGAGAGAAATTAAATAATAAAAATTATTTAATTTAGGTGACCACTGAATAATTAAATAATAAAGATATTATTTCATTATAGAGGAATGTGACAAAGGGAATCATTTTGAATTAAATAATGATTTAATTCAAAATTCAAGAGAGTGGACTAAATTAAATAAATAAAATTTATTTAATTTATGAGAGAAAAGACTAATGAATAATTAAATAATTAAAATAATTATTTAATTATAGTGAAAAGTGGACAAAAATTAAATAAATAAGAATTTATTTTAATTTTAGAAAGAAGGGGATCTAATTGGTGACATAATTAAATAAATAAAATTTATTTAATTAATCAAAGGAGAATAAAGATAAAATGAATTAATTAAATAAATTAAAATTATTTAATTATTAAGAATGAAAGGGGAAATGTTGAATAATCTAAAGAGTTTGCAAGCCTAGGACAGATTTTATGTGTCTACGGTTTGCCCCTCTGTCATAATGTAGCATGTCGCATTGTGACAAAATAAGTCAAAAATATGCCCGATTACAAAATAAGATGAGGGAAGAATGGCCAGTGGTATGCCCCCTCGAGAGGACAGACAGGTTCCAAGAACATGGGTGTGCTCTCGAAATGGATGAGAAGACTAGAATATGAAGAGACAAAGAAATGTTAGTGCAAAAGATATGGATGATGAGATGGATGCAATGCCTACATGAGACGAGTGAGAGAAGATGACAAGACTAAAGGAGATGCATGTAAGTTCCTAGACCAAATCCTTCAAACCTTACCATAGGACTTTTAATATTTATTGCTCTTAATCATCATTGGGCAGTAAAAATGACACAAATGGACAACAAACACCATGATATGACATAGACCAAGGTGTGCAAGGTCATCCACTTGAAAAACAGATAGTCACATACAAGGAATGTCCTAACTCATACTAAGGGCGAAGTTGCCCCAGTCTTTTTGTCAAGACAACCCACAGACAGCAGTCAAAAAAAATAAAATAGGCCAGGAGACGTCATCGCACCTCTAAATCCTTCATGGGACATCCTCGAGGTAGCTAGTAACATGACCAAAAGACAAGACAGTAAAAATATAAGACAATAGCCAAGAAAGATTAACAGCCATGTAATTTTGTTTGCCAATGTTTGTTTGCCAAAGATTGATTTTATGTCAGTTTGACAGTTTTGACAGTTTAAGAGTTTTGCCAATTTGACGGTATTGATAGTTTGACAAGGCCTATTATCAGGAAGGACACATCCTGAAAAGGAAAAGGACATTTTGATGAGGTCTAACTCCAAGAAGGACACATCTTGAGAGGACCAAAGAGTGACAAGATTGACATTGTTTTCACTAATATGTTTTGGCAAGTTGAGTGATGTTGACTATATGATTGATTGGATTGTGTTGTCTAATTTTGACAAATTTTGATGTTGGTGTCTCGAATGACTATCTTGTGTCTGAATTTGACTATGTATGACTTATTTGGCCCGATGTGACCAATTGTGACAAATGCCATGATTTATTTGGACCAACCTAAAAGGGTGACCCTAATGTCGGGGACTCATCGGTGATGGCCTTGCCTCTCTCATTAACCAAATCTTTTTGCTTGAGACAGCGATGGATTCGACAATAACTTGTAATTTGGTGACATGAGCTTTGACTCCATTTTGGGATTTTGACATTGGTTGGATGTTTTTGTGTTTTTTCTTTAGGGCCGTTTATGATTTTAGGTGCTTTCTTTGGGACCTTGTTTATATGATTTTTGTCTTTTTTAACATTTTATATTTTTAGGTCTTTTAGGGACATTTATGATGTTTTGTGCTTTTAGCGGGACTGATTTATGATGATGATTTTTTTGTCTTTTTGTCATTTTATAGTTTTTTTGGATTTGGCCGTTTAGAGGATCATTGACAAATGCCTATGGTGATCACCTACATATATGAGAATCAAGGACAAACATGGTTATTACTAGTCAAAATTTGAATACCAATTATTAAGTAGTAATAACTTATTGGCCCGATAGGAAGGGCCTTATCGCGTGAGGGAGACTGATGACAATAAAGTGACGAAAGTATGGAGGTCTACAGCCGAGCTAGGAATGCAATCAAGTCAAATTTTGGATAATGTGCTTGTATGAATTGGACTCATTGCATTTGGAATGACTTGGTTAGGACTATATGGGATGATGATTATCCTTAGACCGTTTGACAAGGGAAAGCCAAGATAGGTGATAGACATGAAAGTATAGGGGGTGGCCTTGGTAAAAGATAGGAGACATGAGATTAATGGAATTTTCATATGATTTTTAAGGACTATGTCGTATAATGACAATAAGACTATGACGGTCAATGACATGATGTTTTATGAATCATGTATGACTTAAGGATAGACATGTCAAGAGTTTTTCCCAAAGCATGATTTATGTGTGCTATTTTTATGTCAAGACCAAGGTAGGTGGGAAAATGGACAGAAATGATAGGGCTTAGATGGATGTCAATGTCATGAGAGGAAGGCATGGGAAATGGAGGCGACTTACTTGCCCCCAAGTGTAGAGTCCACATAGGCGATTTATTTTACACATGGCCTTTGTTTTGCGGGTTTTCATCATGGGTACTTAAGGTTTTGTTTGCCAAGTTTCCTGCCGTTGGATGAAATTTTTTCTCTTTACTATTTTTTTTTTTACTTTTTTGATTTTTGATTTTTTGGTGTCACAAGATGCCTATTGCCAAGTTTTCCTTCGATTGTGATTTTTTAATTTTTTAATTTTTTTTGTATTTCTGATTTTGTGGATAGCCTGGTTGCTTTAGATAACCACTAACTGTTCTGAATCCACTGACGGTGCCGATGTAGAGACTGGTGCCATGATATGCCAATAATGACCTTGCTGAAGGAGTTGTCTTGTCAGGATCATAGCACTTGTATACAATTGATTGATGTCATTGTGATCCTTTCTGATACTAGAGTTGGCCTTATCAAAATACGCACATCGCAATAGAGTGCCATGAGAGTCCTTGTGGTAAAGAGTTGCTGCCATGACATGACGGATTTGTGACGTAGGATTTTTGGACTTTAGGCGACATGTAGGATTATGATGAATGATGGTAGACATGGAAAGGTTGTTTGGACATTTAGATGAATGACTTTTTATTTTCCAAACTTGGGATGTTGGATGATGGATTTTGGAGGGATGGTGTTTGGAACCAACACTTTTAGATGCCTTGCTTGATGACCATTTTGAAGGAGGTGGACATGTGTTATATGTGGGAGTCCTCTTGCCTTGTTGCTCCACATTGTGATTGACTTTTGCATTTGACTGGGTGTCTTTGTTCGATCCGTCTTTCTTTGGGATCCATTTTAATTTCATTTGTCCACTTGTCCTTTTGTTTGATTCAATGGCCTTTGACATTTGATTTTGATCTTCTGATTTGTAAGACTTTTGTTTTTGTTGGTCCCAAAGGGGAGGTTGATTCATGATAGAATGACGGTTCATGGTGTGGGTGGAGGGAGTGTTGGCAGCAATCTTATGACAAGGATTTCTCATGGACTCCATTTTGACATTTGTTTCTGACAAAGTTGCCCCTAATATCGAGGAGGTACCACTGACATCGTTTGATTTGTTATCTGAGGAATAACCAAGACCTTGATGTCTGTAATTTCCTTGAAGCTGTATTGGTTCAAGAATGCCTTGCTCGTGTATGCCTAGTCCTTTGCCTTGATATTGCATGCTTTGACAGATTCTATTTGCAATGGGGTATTTATTGTTTTGAAAGCAAGATGCTAACCCATCATGATGTCTATGGACACTGTCACTTGTAATATTTTCATTTGCAAGAAATCCTGCTCTAACAAAGATAGATGCCCCTAATTGATAAAGTGTCTTAGCTTCATTGTCTTGTTGGCCATATTCTTGACTGATATCTTTTGTCTGATCATGCGACATGTCAAGTTCAAATGACTCTGTTGGTGCTTTCAAGGCAATGTCAAAGCCATCATTATTTTTAGTGTCATAGAGTCCAATGATTTTAGCTATAACTTGATCATATGCAAGCATGTCCTTAGTGGAAGATTCTTGTTCTGGAGGAATATCATCTATGTGTCCCATGAAGGCAAGTGTCTCATCATAGGAAGTGTCAATAGTCGAGGCTTGTATAGGGTCGGCAAGTGTTTGATCATGAATTGCATAAAGGTCAATGAGTGGATCATTTTGGACTTCTTGGTCAATGGTAGGGTCTTGCTCGAAGATGGGGTTGTCATGGATTATATAGTCAGAAATAGAGTCGTTGTCAAGGAGAGGTGTGTTCTGGATGTCATGATTGTCTTGAAGGACTTCATGGATGGACTGAAAGATAGGGTCATTGGATGAACTACCTTGTTCTTGACATGAGGGTGACATTATAAGATCATGCTTTGGGCTTTCATTTTGACATGTATCCTCAAGTTTATTAAATGGGATTTGACTTTGGACTATGATAGAATTTTCATGACTAGATGTGGCTTGTGAGGGGGTGACTTGAAAAGGATTAATGACCAAAGGACTAGAATAGGATGTGGGAACTTGGACTGGACTAGTATATGAAGGACTAGGATATGACATGGGTACTTGCATTGGACTAGTATGTGAAGGACTGGGGTATGACGTGGAGACTTGGACCGGATATGACATGGAGTCTTGGACTGGAGTAGGATGTGATGGCATATGATGTGACATGGGGACTTTGACTATATTAGTTGGTAATGATATAGGGACTTGGACTGGATTGGAGTAAGGTTGACTAAAATGGGACGTGGAGACTTGGGCCGAATTGATATGGTATGATGTGGGGACGTGACATGTGTTGGTAGATGGTTGGTAAGGCATGTGGACTTGGACGGAATTGATAGGTGAAGGGTCAGAATATGCCGTGGAGGTATGGAATGGACTAGTGGACAATTGACTTCCCTTGTCAAGGTTAGGATAAGGGTGATAAGTGGATGTTTGTTGTGAATTATTGGTAGGATTCATGTCAAGTGACTGTTGATGGTGAGGGTAGATGGATGGTGGCAAGGTATTTATGTCAAATCCTTGTGGTAACTTAGCCCTTTCATCCAAAAGCATGGCTAGATGCCTTTGAGGGTCACGTAAGAGATATTTTTTTACAAAGGAGACTATGTCAGGATTTTGCTTGGCAGCTTCTATGTCTTTGAAATATACTCGTCCATTTTGGTCTCTTTGTATGAATGGTTCAAAAATGTTTTTTGATGAAGATGGCATGTTCATGGGAGGTTGCATGTTCATGTTGTGAAATGGGTCAGAAAAGGTCCAATGTTGGTTTGTGTCATAAGTGTTATTGTCGATGTTGGGATTGGAATCTTGTCCAGAGTTTGCCATTTGTTGTTGTTGTCTTTGAAGCCTAGTCTCAACCGTAAAAGGGATTTGCTCAAATGAGGATGATGAGAATGATAAGTAAATGCAAGGATGACACTAGCCTATGTTTTTGTATTTTTTTTGATAAAGGATGACAATGCAAGACTATGTTTTGGATTTTTTTGGATAATAAGGGATGCAATATGACAATGTTGTCTAAAGAAAATGACTAATGCCACATGACAATGAAGACTAAGATGACAAGTTATGACACTAATTTTTGGAGTATGTCAATGCAAGGTGATAATGACGTTTGCCTAAGGAAAATGACCAATGCAAGGTGATAAAATGTCAAATGTCAAGGTGACAATGAAGATGTTGACTAAGGAAAATGACCAATGCCAAGCTAGATGCCAAATGAGGACTATGATGGACAATGAAGATGTTGACTAAGGAAAATGACCAATGCCAAGCTAGATGCAAAATGAGGACTATGATGGACAATGCCGAGTCTAAGTTCAAAATGAGGACTAAAATTGTTTTCTAATGTTTTGTTGAAAAGTCTGAGTTGTCCAAGGTCGATTGTTTGTGTCCAGATTTGTGAATGTTGTGTATAATGTTCGAGTAATTTAACAAGCAATCGCACATCACATAAGTACAATCCTAGGTTAGGCCATGACAATATTCACTAGATTCCACGTGGGTTTCCCCAACCACATATTTGTAGCGTGTGAATTCAAAAGCTTGGCTGCACGGGCTCCCCCTTACAGTGCACTCTCTTCTTAGGCCAACCAAGCTTCCAACCCCCATGAAACTCCCATGGCGAGCTGATCACATCTACTACAAACTACGAAAGTGTGGATGCCTTCACACCGACCGGTGCTGCACTAGCAAATAGAAGGATTTTGGCTTACTACACAAGAGTTTTTAGTTCGGGCATTCCGTTCGTGGGGCGTGATCCATGCGGTGAGAGTCCCCTTTCGGATCCATCTCGTCGGAACCATGCTCGTGATTCTTGGGCTTTCCCCAAGAACCCACTTTTATATACCGGCTGGAAGTCCCTCGGTGTCAGGGTGCTACCGGTCTGAGTCGTCCTGGGGTGAGTACTTTTTCCCACCAGAACAGGCCCAAGTTCTAGAGTTAGTAACCGTTTCTCTTACACCCAGGATCACACGAATGCGCAAGGGGAGAGGATACTCCGATATACCGAATCGTGAAGGGTAATTAACAAATAAAGATGGGTCTAATTTTCTGATCACAAGGTTTTCACCAAGTGAGAGCATACTCACCTACCATCTTGCAAGCACAATCAACCAAAGAAGACATGTGTTCTTTTTATATGCACCAAAATCAAATGTTTGCTAATCTATGAAAGAAAAACAAGCACAATGTTTGTTTCTTCCTTCTTTGACATTTGAATATGCAAACAATGAATTAGTAGTCTCTTTAAGCAATGGTCTTGGACACACGAATGAGAATCGCCACACGCTACAAGAAAAGATTAGTCACAACAAATCTGATTTTTAGAAAAAAATTTGACAGTAAGATGAAAAATACAGAGAATAAAGTCTATCTAAAATCTCAAGAGGTTTCCAAAAATATAAATAAATCAAAAAAATTTGCTGTTTTGCACCAGAAATTAATTTTTTATGAAAACTCATAAAAAAATTATTAAAAATACAAAACAGCTTTAAAAATTCTGATTTTTTTACTGGAGTCGTCTGATGTCATTCCAAATCTGCAAAAAAAAAATTGTGATCAGATCGGCAACCATGAGTGAGATCTAAGCAAATTTGTTTTAAACCCTAATTTCAAAACCTCCATTTTTTGACTAATAATTTCACATCCAAATTTAAAAACTAAAGAGTAGACCCCTATCAAAATTCAAAGAGATTTCTAGAAATGTAAACATATCTGAAAAATTCGATTATTTGCTCCCGAAATTAATTTTTTATAAAAAACAGAAAATAAATTATAAAAAATTCAAATCGGCCCCAAAAAATCTGATTTTTGGAATGAAATCTCTAAACATTGTCTCCAATGTGCAGAAAAAATTTCGTGAAGAAATACACAGCCGTTTGAAAGTTATGGTCGAATCTTTGGAAACTAGGGTTTTGTCCACAATGATGTCAAACCTGCAACAAAAATCAAACAAAACCTGCAACAAAAAGAAACCCAACTCCAAGATTTCTCAAAATGTGTTAAAATATGTCAGGTTCACCAATGTGATCAAGGGAAAATTCTAAAATGTTAGAGGGGTTAGCACAATAACAATAAAATTCCAATGAAATAACAAAGTACAAAGGAAATAATATGAAAACAAAAGGAACAATGTTACCCTAGGTCTTCATCTTCCATGCTTCACCTTTGTTACACCTCTTAGCTTGTTGTAAATAGAGATGCCCTCAGATTTATGTGAGCAACTATGACTAAAGACTAAGCCCTAAGCAAGTTTTGAAGGATTTTACTAAAAGAAATGACTTGACAATAGACTAGAATGACAATGACTGCAAATGACAATGACCATGAGTTGACAGAAAATGAGCATGAGATGGAGAGAAAGATCAAGAGAGAGAAAGAGAGAGAGAGCCAAAGACCAAGAGGAAGCCAAATGAGAACAAAATTGCTATTTTATAAAAACTGCAATTTTGAATGTGTGGCCAGGATGAGAAGATGACAAAAAACCCTAGAATCAAAGATCAAGATTGAATGTTGTTGTGTGCATTAGGGTTAGGTCAAAATTAGGGCAATGATAAGGATGAAGGGCCAAGGGTGGTGCCAGATGAATTTAGAAATCAAGAATTGAAAAGTAAATGAATGTCAAAGTCAAGAATTAATTTGGAAGATAAGATTGGCGCGGACAAAGGAGTTGCTGGAGAAATTAAATAATAAAATTTATTTACTCCAGTTGACCAGTAAATAATTAAATAATAAAGATATTATTTAATTATGGGGGAATGTGACAAAGGGAATCATTTTGAATTAAATAATGATTTAATTCAAAATTCAAGAGAGTGGACCAAATTAAATAAATAAAATTTATTTAATTTAATGAGAGAAGAGGCTAATGAATAATTAAATAATTAAAATAATTATTTTATTATAGTGGAAAGTGGACAAAATTAAATAAATAAGAATTTACTTAGTTTTAGAAAGAAGACTTAATTAGTGACGTAATTAAATAAATAAAATTTATTTAATTAATCAAAGGAATAAAGATAAAAATGAATTAATTAAATAATTAAAATTATTTAATTATTAAGAATGAAAGGGGCAATGTTGAATAATCTAAGGTTGCAAGCCTAGGATTTTATGTGTCTGCAAGCTTCAATCTAAATTTAACCCAATAATTAAAAAACAAAAGATAAGGGTTTCGAGATTTCTAAACTTAATATTAAACCTAAGATTAACATTACCAAATCAAAAACACTTGAAATGGACCAATCCCTCAAAGCTGATTTCTACTTGATCGAGGATGGATCTACGTCTTCTGAAAGCTTGATGCAATCTTCTAAGGTGTTAAGATTTTCAAATCATGAACATTCTAAACAACCTAACCACAATTGAAATGAATAAGCCCTCACGTTAAACTAAGCACAATGAATATAAAGGTCGGGCTAACTTTGCAAAGCAACTAACAATGGGTTGGTTCGCGAAAAGTATGGACCAAGGATGCAACATGGAAATATCAAATACATAAACATCATTAAATCAAATCTAATCTAAATATAGATTCTCCTTGGCCAATTCTAAAGATAGAATAACAAGAACCATGAAAGATAAGAAGAACACAACTATGACACCAAATCACAATGTCATTACTTGCATCAAATTATCCAATATAGCAACAATTCCAGCTTTCTGTTACAATATTTTCTTGAGAACAACTACTTGCTAACTCTTGCTCTACTTAATTCGATCTAACTATCTCTCTATCTGTCTATGTCTAAAACTTCTTAACCCTTACAAATGAGGAAAAATTCCATATTTATAGAACCCCCCAAAACATGTCAGCCTAGATAGGATTTTACAATAATAATTAGGCACAACAAGTCGGCCAAGAGAAATTTAAAATGAAATAAAATATGCATTAAATGCATGAACTTCATCCAGGTCGGTCTAGGATCTCCAATGCAGCTCGAACCAATGCATGGAAAAATAATAGGGAAGCACAAATCTTGATGTAGCTAATCATTAACTACCTTCCCCTTTATCCTTATTCTGATCCAACATTTCATGAACTTTCAAAAGCACCCTATCCAAGTTGGCCACAGGTGGTAAAGGAAAAACCCTAAGTCGCCTTTCAATTGATGTAATTTCTTCCCTAGATTGTTTCACCGACTTATCCCACTCCACCTTATATGTTAGGTACTTTTCAATGACAACAATGTAGGTGGCAACATCATCCAATTGGTGCTCAGAAGCAAAATCATTATTAATTGGAGCATAAACATCATGCCCCCACTTCCTCAACTGTTCCAAACTCAAATACTTAGGGGCAATCTTCCTTCTTCCTGTCATAATCTCAAAGAAATCAATGGATCCATTGTACACACCAATTAGGGTATCATCAATTTTCCTCCTCTATTTGCAAATATTCTTCAAAACATTTTTCCTGATTTGCAGTGCTTCAAACCACTCCCAAGGTTCAACAGCTCTAGAGGAAGGGAAAATTCTATCACTTATTAGCTTAACCCTGGTGTACTCCATGATAGTTTTAGTTTTCTGCAGTAGGAGATCTGTATCTTCTTTGTCCTAAGCTAATACCTCCTTCAACCAATCAATTATTCTCATAGCATCTTTCCCTATGGATAGAATATCCTTAATAGCCTCATTTCATTTTGTTCACACCCCTTGTAGCCAATTAGCAGTGGTAAGAGTCAAATCCTTCATCTTTTCTAGCTCGGTGATAGTCTCTTGAGGTAAAGGTTTTGTAGCAGAGGTAGAGGGGTTAATAGATTGCAAGGGCCTCATC
This sequence comes from Sequoia sempervirens, assembly GCA_007258455.2. Lineage (NCBI taxonomy): Eukaryota > Viridiplantae > Streptophyta > Pinopsida > Cupressales > Cupressaceae > Sequoia > Sequoia sempervirens. The sequence continues at coordinate 12,984 of VDFB02346492.1, forward strand.
AGATCCTCCAAGCATTTCTTGAGATTCTCATCTTCCTTTTTTAGCTCCTGCTTAGTCTTTATTTCCAAATTTTTCCAAGATGACTGCACTAGAACCTTGATAATCTTCAATATCTTGCTCGACAAAAGTAGGACCTAAATTGAAAGTCTGCACATTGTAGTCATTTGCAGATACCTCATCTCTATGCTTATCCAAAGCAGGGGTAGCAATGTGGAAAACTTTGTTACTCGCCTCATCTCTCTCAATCTTTGAAATCACCCTAGCCTATTTTTTACCTTTATCCTTTCCAATCTTGGCTAACAACTCATCCCAGTTCGGTTGAGTATCTTCCACAACAACTTGTTTTATCTTTATCTCCCTATCTAACCACTCTAGAATAGTGGATTCCAACTGCACTTCGCTTTGTTTCTCCTCCTGTTGTTGAACCTTAGGTGCTTCTTCACTCAAACCCTACTTCTCACGAATCTCATCTATCTTACCCTCCTTTTCTTTAGCATTTTTCTCTTTATGCTCAGGGGATGGAATCCTTTCTGCCTCTTCTTCTTTTGGAGGTGATTTAACCTATTTGGTTCCAATAGGTGACTCTGCATACGCAACCAAGGGAGAATGCATTACCTTTTCAACTTCTGCTTCTGCACTATAAAGGTCACCCTCATGTAATTCCTCCCCTTCAGTATTTGGATGATCTTCAACTTCTTTGGATTCACCAAGTTCACTTTGAGCTTCATGGGTAGAAGGAACATCATCATGCTGCTCCTCATGAGAAATAACCAGAGGAAGGTCTATTTTAGGCACACTATCCTTGCGAGAAGGAGTCCTAGACCTCCTTGTATACACTCGTGCCTTCTCTTCTGAACTTTCAATATTTACCACCAGTGGGGTAACTTCTTCTCCTACCTTGGAGCTTGCCTTCTGTGATAGTCTTATGACTCTTCTCCTTTTGGGCATAGGAACATCAACCTCAAGACCTTGCTTTCTAGTTTCCTTCTACACAGAATTCTTAGTCTTTGACCTTTTCTTAGCTATTGGCTTTCTCTGCTTTTCTACTTCTTGGAATTCCTCCTCCTGAACACCTTTAATATTGATCTTGAAAGGAGAATCCATCTTACCTTTTCCCTTAGGATCTTGCTCGGTTGATTCCTCAAAAGTGGAGTGAGGATCCAAATCTCCCATCAAATAATAAGTGCATTGTACACCTTCATTCTCCAACTCCCACAGTTTATGCCTTAGCCACATTCTAGTGAATTTGGTGACTGGATCCATCAACTGTTTTAGTTTTGTCTTTTCTTCCTCTAACCAGTCCACATCACCAATCAGCCTGTCCTTCATCGCCTCATAAGCATGACCCTAAATAAGTCCCCATCATCCTCAAGCTGATCAGGCACTGCTTTCACATTATATAGGCGAATTGATTCAAGTGGCAGTCGAGAAAAATTCTTCTTCCTTACCTCATATTCATCACTACAATTGGCCCAGTAGTCTTCCAAATCAACCTCATGGCTATACTCTCTACTGGCCTTCTTTTGGGCTTCACTAATGATGTCAAATTTGGACCTGTTGGAATGAATGGATAAGCCAAGAGTACTCATCTCATCTTCTGAAGCTTGGGCAAAAATAATGGAAGGATATGCCTCTCCAGTGCCAATCCTCAAGGAGAAGTCTCCACCAAAACCAGTCTTATGCTTGTCCCTCTTAACAATGGCATCAAAGTCACATATATGTCTAGTGACTTACATAAGTATGATATGATTAGTGGGATATCTTGGAAGTCTGTATGGAGCCCTTTGAAAACCATCAACCCAGATGTATGAGAAGGTTGGGAATTGAATAAACCATGCCCCATATTTCTTGATGAGCTCCTTAGCTTGGTTTGAAATCCTTACATTCTCTGCTCCTTGAAGCAATCTAGTGATATGCATTGTGAATGCATCATTCACCCTCCTGTAACTCAAACTTCCCAAATGCAACTAAGGGTAGACCTCATAGATAATATCTTGTCCAAAGGTGCCCTTGGTACTCAATCCCTTGTATGGATGAAACCTTGCAAGAGCATAGACCAAGTATGAGGTCATTGTGAAGGTCTTTGTTTGCAACACATTGGACAACTGCTCGTGGATCACTTTGCTTATGACACCTACCCAATGGTAGTCAATCTTCTCCTGTTCCATCCTCGCAATCACATGGTACATCCAATTCTCAAAAATTCCAGCATTCTTCAATCCAACCATCCTGCTAAGAAGAGTGATGGCATCATAATACTCCTTGAATTTTTCCCTGAATAGCTGTTTGGGAAGCTTGGAATAATGAGACTTGGGTTTCTCCAGCCAAGAATTGATAAGCTATTGAGATTTAACAGTTTGTTCATAATAGTACTCTTGAGCTGCCTTCATGTTGAATGCCATCACATGAGATCTATCTAGCATATCAAAATTTTGAGCAATGGAAACATGGTTGAGATTCACCACAATCCTCCCTTGAGGACCAATTATTCTTTTTGTATCACTATCATAGTGCCTGGTACACTCAAGGACCAGCTCATAACACTGCACCATGGAAGTGAAACTAGCTACTTGCGATCAGTTACCTCTAACCAGACAGAAGTGATCTTACTCTCTGGAATCTTGCTCTTAATGCCCATCTTTATTCTTTCTACTTCGGATATGGAAGATCCATCCATTTCACCCTTAGCCTTCCCAACTATTACCTTCCTTTACTCGGCTTGCACTTGACAAAGGAAACAAAATAAAAACCATAGGAAACCAATGTTAATTCATCAAGGGCATCAATAAAATGAGTGCCACATAAGCAAGATGTCATTAAATTTCAAATGAAATGATCATATTAAACTTCGGGTTTCAGGGCCATCTGTAGAATCCAAGTCAGGAAGGAATTTCAGGGAATTCCGATCTAGACGGATTCCAACGGAATAATCATGAAAACACCTATTATCAATTCAATTCGATCATTATTAATCAATAAAAAGCATGTGAAATCTGAATATAGCATGAATTAATCATAAAATGCACCATCACCTATTAACACATCATGCTATTTCATATTCCTTCATATTTCAACAAAATTTCGAAAAAATCTGCTAGGGACAGATTTCCGCGAAGGTAGAGACACTTTGCAAATCTAGGAAAAATAGGGAGCCAAGGACTTCAGGAAAATCCGAAGTCAACAGAAATCCATGGATAAGGTAAAAATATGAAAGTATGTAGATTCTGGGAAATCAAAGGAGGTTGGGAAAATCCGCCAGAGCTAGAAAATCCACCGGAGACAAAAAATCTCGAGCTAAGGACGAAACCTGAATTGTGATACCAAATCACGATTTCGCCTAGATTGATGGATTGATTATGAATTTTCAAGAACCTAGGCCCGAGAAAATTTTGGTATGGGTCCCTCATGGATTTTCTTAGAATTCTAGGCCAATTGGGAGGCGAACTAGGGTTAAATGGTGATTCCCTAAGTGAAACCCTACAAATCCACCATTAATGCACAAGAAAGCTCAGTTTAATGAATAATTTCAAGCACTAATTCCTTACTAGGGGAGGAAATCATGACTCTCAAGCAAGACTCCTCAGAAAGCAAAGAAACAAATGAGCTTGGCAATTACTTGGGAGCCATAAATCAAACAATGCTATGCAAGCCTAGTCATGAAGTGATCAAACATTCAAGAATTCGAACCCCAATAAACTCTATAACATCAAGGTGTTATCCACAATCATCAATTAAAAGCAAGGCAATCAAATACATACCATTGTGAAGTAGAAATCGATCTCAGAAACATCAAATGCGGATTTAATGGTGTCCACAAAGAACAACGGCATGAATGCAATAGAAATCACCATTTAAATCAAACAATTCAAACTCAATGCCTCAAATGCAATCAAACACTCGTAAGAATGCACTCCGCAGCTCAAATGATGGAAAACAATAAGCATAATAGTGTAAAAGACCTCGAAAACCAGTTAAATACATCATTCAAAGCTCGCACGAAAACATTAATGCCGCCGACAAGCAGCCAGGAAAAAATTAGGAACCCAATGACAGGACGGAATCCGAAAAAATCCGGACTACGTGGAATTCAAAAAAGACTAAAAATCTCCAAACCACATTGCTCAGCTAGAGTCCGAGCAAGATCCGGGAATATCCAGCCGCGGTGGAAAGTCTCGAACTTCAGAGAAAACCCGAACTTAGCTCAAAATTAAAGATCTTCAATGAATAACTTAGGGAAATCACTTAGGAAATCCAAATAAATATTTTAGCACATGCCAAAGTAAGAAAAAGCCTCAAAATGAAAGGGCCAAGACACCAAAAAGCCAAAGTGAAAGAGGGTCCCTGCTTTCAGTGGGGTGTGTGTGCGAAAACTACACAACAAATGGCGATTCTGCTGGGAAATGCTCTAGAGCATTTGAAGACGAATAGGAATCAAGAACCTAGAATCCCTGGTTTCAATCTCCACTATCAAACAAACAAATCAAAATGCAAAGATTAAAGAGTCAGAACCAAAGGGTAGACCGAACCTTCCATAAACTGAAAATCCAAGTGTGTGCATATGAGTTCATTTCCCTCCTTAAGCGACTGCAGGAACCAAGTTTAGTCAAAATAGGCTACGTAAAGATTCCAACTTCAAAAGCAACCTAGATAGATCCTTGTTGCCAGTCAGGCATCTATAACTCCGATGAGGTTATCGTTGTGACTCTCCTGAACATAGCTCTATTGCCATCTAGGCATCTATAGCCCTGATAGAGATATTTAGATACCCTTGATAAGTTGAATTCATTCTTTTGATTTTTCAATATTTCACTTTTCTTTCTTTTGATATTCTTTCTGTGTCACTTTTCATTTCAACCTGTGAACACTGAAGTTTACACTCAGGATTGAGAACCACAGTGGCGTTGAAGTAGAAATAATATTTTTCCCCTATCAAGACCTTACAAGGATCCTACGGTAACATCCGAATTCTTAAGATATATGAGAGACATAAGATTTTAGAATACTTCAAATTCAAATAAAAACCAGTGACCCATCTTCTATAAATCAAACATTGAGACTGTTGGCAATAGTAAAGAATTCAACCATCCTTTCAAGATACAAGACTAAAATCCACCAATAAAATACTTAGAACAATCCCAGGTAATGATATATTTTCCATAGAGGTGCAACACATCTAGGAAAAAACAAGAAAACCTCCAAAGCAAGAGCAAAGAGAAAAAAATAAAACAAACCAAAAGAAAACCTACACTAACCGAAACAAACAAAAGAAAAACGGAAAGGGAAACCTAATCTAACCAAAGAAAAGTGAAGCAAACAAAACAGAAAGGAAATATAATCTAACTATATATAGGAAAAGAGCTGAAAACAACTCAAGACTGGAATTAATGCTTCAAATACTACCCATTGACAGGAAGTGGGATATCCTCTCTAGTGAGAGTTTTCAAACATAAAGCATTATCTCCCATAATTTCCAAAATCTGGTAAGGGCCAAGCCAAAGTTTATCAAATTTTCTATGCTCCCCCTTACGGTCATGGGCTTTATCCCAGTAAAGAACCAAGTTAGAAATCCTAAAAGATTTTACCTTGGCTCTTCTATCAAACCATCTCTTGACTGCCCCCTGATGTATGGCAAAGTTTTCCAGGGCTTCATCTCTTTTTTCCTCAAGGTGTAATAATTTAGCAAGTCTGGCCTCATGTTTATCTCCCTCATCATAATATTCATTAATGAGCTGCAAGGTGGGGATCTTTAACTGAATGGGAAACATAGGCTCTAATCCATAAACCAAGTGGTAAGGTGATATTCATATGGAAGTCTTATGCCTTGTACGATCTGCCCAAAGAGAAAATCTAAGTTGGGTATGCCAATCCTTTGGATTTATTTCTAACAGTTTGTGGATAACAGTCAAAATATTTTTGTTGGATGACTTAGACAAACCATTACCCTAAGGGTAATAGTTGGATGCAAATTTAATGATAATCCCATGATCAAAAGACCAATTAGAAAATTTCAACGATGAAAATGCAGGACCATTATCACAAACTAAAGACATAGGACATCCAAAATGATTAATGATACCTGATTCAATGAAATTAATTACCACCTCTGAAGTACATTGCTTGCAAGCGAGGGCCTCAGTCCATCTTCTAAAATAATCAGTGACAGTAAGGATATACCTGTGACTTGCAAAGGAAGGCGGATTGATTGGACCTATGAAGTCCATCCCCCAATGTGCGAAAGGTTTTACCTCAAAGACTGGTTGGAGTGGGAGTGCTACATACTTCTCTCTGGTTGTCACAGTCTAACACACATGACAAGTTCTGACATGGTTGTGTGTATCCTTAAACAGTGTAGGCCAATAGTAACCAGCTCTCAAAATCTAGTTCGTTGTAGAAGGTGCTGATCCATGGCCTGTACCATATCTGTCGTGAAATTCCAACATCACTCTTTCAGACTCTGACTTTCCTAGGCACCTTAAGTACACACCCTCATAATTTTTCTTATATAGGATAGCTCCCTTCAGCATGAAACTGTCACTCTTTAAACACAATTCCCTTCTTTGTACTGCTTTAAGATGATCAGGGCATCTCTGAGTCAGGAGATAATGAACAATATCATCATACCACTCACTAGGAGAAACATCCTCTAAATTGTACTTCTGAGTTATAAGATCAGGGCCTATCTCTTCCATTGTCTTTGTAAGTCCTTTCCCTCTTACTAGCTTCATGGGTTGAATTTCCATATTGTACCCTTGTAACATAGTTACCCACTTGGCTCTGTGTTCTCCTAGCTCATTTTTCATCAACAACAGCTTGACTGCAGGATCGGGAACTATTGCAAAGATTTTGTTTCTAAGGATATAATGCTTGAATTTATTTATAGCTCTGACTAAGGCATAGGCCTACTTTTCCACACTTGGGTATCTTAGCTCTACATCCTTCAAAGGTTCACTCATGAATGCTATGGGATGCTTGTTTCCTTGATCCTATTTTTGAGTTAACATAGCAACACATGAATGATTAGAGGCAAACAAATATATATAGAATGGGTTAGCATAGTTTGGACTTACCAAAATGGGAGCTTAAGAAATAACCCTTTTTATCTCTGCAAATGCTTCCTTTGCTTCTGCATTCCATTCAACTTTGGCCTCCTGCTTCAACATTGCATTCAGTGGCTTGACTATTTCTACGAACCCAGTGATGAGCTTCCTCACAAAGTTGATCTTACCAAAGAATGATTTTATTTCTTTCTTGCTAGCAGGTGGTGGGATCTTGAGTATGGCTTCAATTCGTTATGGATCAATGAAAATTCCTTTCTCAGAGAGAACATGCCCAACAATTTACCCTCTGTGGCTCCAAAGATGCATTTCTTTGGATTGAGAGATATTCCAAATTCTCTACATTTATGAAAAACTTTGCACAAATCTCAGATATGATCACCTCTCTTCTTGGAAAAGACTGTTAGATCATCCATATAAATGATTATGCACTTACCAATTATGTATTTAAAGGCAATGTCCATGGCTCATTGGAATGTGGCTCCAACATTAATCAAGACAAAGGGCATCCTTCTGTAGGAAAAAGTTCCCCACTTGGTGCGAAAAGTAGTCTTGTGCCTATCCTCATACTGCACCATGACCTGGTTGTATCCTGAATAACCATCCAAGAAAGACATCATTTGAGATCCATTAACAATCTGGAGAACTTCATCCAGTGAGGTTACTGGATAATTATCCTTCTCTGATGCTCTGTTTAGGTTCCTGAAATCTACACATAGCCTGATTTCACCATTTTTCTTTTGCACTAGAACCAGGTTTGCAACCCAAGTAGAGTGTCTGACTGGAAATAATATTCTTGCAGACAATAGTTTTTGTACTTCCTTCTATAAGGAAAATCAGATGCGAAAAACAATTCTCCTAACGTCAATACCTTAGGAAAGAATGCAGATACACTTTAAAATTTACAATTACAGTCCAATTAAGATGCACTATTAAATAGATAACAGAAATAGAGTATTTGAAAATCACACGTGAACACTAGATATACGTGGGAAAACCCTTACGGGAGAAAACCCACCACACCAAGAGAAGTCACTTTGTATTACATTAATAAATAATTACATACAAGTTTCAGACTTATCTTTCTGATGTCTGTTTTCAGCAGCATTCACCATGAACAATCTTGTATAGGAACCTTCAAGTTACAGTCATTATAGAATAGAATTCATCTACTGATCATACAACTACACAACAATCTGTTGATGTAACCTTCGAACCAACCAACAGATCACAATCTGCAATCACAGAGTATATCCCTATTGTTCCATGTCCGTCGAGCTTCCTCACAGAACCATCACAATGAACTGTCACCCAATGGTTCCAATTCGACTCCTCCTATTGGTCCTTGAGACTCCACATAAGACGTTCAAACTGTCAATAGAATTCGCATTGTATTGGCATCTCAGTGAGACACTAATAGTGTCTCGCCGATGCCACATAACCTTCATATCAATGTTGCCAAGAGTAACCGATATTGCCAAGACGTCCTATCGAGCTTTCAGTGTTATGCCAAAACACTAAGCAGTCGCCCAGACTTATCACTTTCACTAGGAGATCATAGCGAGTCACCAAAGGTTATACTGAAGTCACAAGTCATATCGAGCTCCAAAGAATAGTCGGCAAGACTTACATCTTTCACCGAGAGAACATACCGAACTCCAAGACTTACCCCGAAAGCTTCAACATAAAGCATTGTTGGCAAGACATGTCACTTTCACTAAGACATCACACTGAGCTCTAGGACTTACCCCAAAGTTTTCATCAATCACCAAGAGTTATACCAAAGATCCCAAAAGGTGTTCCTATCGGTAATACCTTCAACGTTCGCTGAGATGTCTTCCCGAGACCTTTAAGTTACCTTGATAGTCATCGGCTATTGGCAAGACATCCTTCAGTCGCTAAGACATTTCTTTGAAAGCCTTTGTGTTACACTGATGAAAAAAATTTGAACCTCCGTCGGTGAGACCTTTGCACATCGGTAAGACTTCTTATCGATAGACTATAAGCTACGCCAAAGACCAACATGTAACATACTATCGGCGAGACTCAAACACTTTGCTAGGACTTCTCACCGAGTTGCTATAAGCTATCCCAAAGCCTGTGGTCGCCATGAGTCTCCCCGATTCATGATTGAATGGCTTGTCGGCCAGAGGTCTCCCGAGGTCTAAGAGGTCATACCGAACACTCCTTGTCACAGCGATAGCTCCACAGTGAAAGCATTCGGCAAGACAGAAACAAGGTCACTTCGACCTATTCAAACCATGATGTTTCAAACTGCTAGTCGGCCAGACATAATAGATGTCATACCGACTTGGCTCCAATGGAGGTTTCAGCCTGTATTGTTTGAGGCATAATTCCAACAATCTTCCACTTGACAAAGATCATATAGGCACCTCCAGAGCACAACATAACTTACTAAAAATCATGGGCACTAAGGCCCATTGAACTGGCACACCACCTGAACTTGTCTATGTTCACTGGCTTCGTCTATGAGTCTGCAACATTCTCCAGAGTATTAACCTTTTCCAAACTGACCTTCAATCCTCCATCATATCTCGTACAAAGTGGTACTGTACATCAATATGTTTCATCCTAGCATGGAAAGTAGGGTTCTTTGCCAGAAAAATTGCACTATGACTGTCATAGAAAATAGTTATTTCCCCTACATCAAAACCAATATTAGAACACAAACGTTTCAACCAAACTGCTTCTTTACAAGCCCGAGTAGTTGCCATGTATTCAGCCTCCATAGTGGACAAAGCAACTACAACTTGTTGCTTGCTCATCCAACTCACTACACCACCATTCAACATGAAAATGTATCCACTGGTGGACCTCCTGCTGTCAATGTCCCCTGCCCAATCATAATCTACATAACCACGAATGCTAAGAGACCTCTGTGATTCAACCAAATTCCCATGGTAACACAAAGAAAAATCTAAAGTTCCCTTCAAATATCTAAACACTCTCTTCACAGCATCCCAATGCGTTCTTTCTAGATTATCCATAAATCGACTAAGAACTCCCACTGCTTGAGAAATGTCTGGCCTTGTACAGACCATTGCATACATGAGACTACCAACCGCACTAGCATAGGGTACATTGGTCATGTCATCCATCTTAGTAAGAGATTTTGGACAGTCCTCAACAGATAGCTTCGTTCCCTGCATGACTGAAACCACTAGTTGTTTGCAATCATTCATACAAAATATCTCAAGAACAGTCCTTATATACTTACTCTGACTGAGCCATAGTTTTTTATTCTTCCTATCCCTAGTTATCTCCATCCCCAGAATATACCTTGCTGCACCAAGATCCTTCATTTCGAACTTAGTAGACAACTAAGACTTAAGATCAGAAATCATTAGCTTACTATTGCCTATGAACAACATATCATCAACATAGAGAGCAATAACAAGTACTTGATCACTTTCAAATTTATAATATACGCAGTGATCATATTTTGATCTCACAAATCCCAAAGACAATACAAAAGTATCAAATTTTTGGTACCACATTCTAAGTGACTGCTTTAACCCATACCGAGACTTCTTTAATTTGCATACTAGTTTTTCTTTACCTTTCTCAACAAAGTGCTCAGGCTGGGACATATAGATTTCTTCTTCAAAATCACCATGAAGAAATGATGTCTTCACATCCATTTGTTTGACCTCTAAGTCATGCGCTGTTGCAAGTGACAAAAGAATTCTGATAGATGTCAACTTTGCTACAGGAGAAAATATTTCCCCATAATCGATTCCCTCTATCTAGGAATAACCCTTTGCAACCAGTCTCGCTTTGTATTTTTCTATATTGCCATCTAGACCAATCTTTTTCTTAAATACCCATTTGTAGCCAACAACCTTTTTGCCTTTAGGCAAGGGCACCAGACTCCAAGTTTCATTCTTTTCTAATGATGCCATCTCTTCATTCATGGCTTCCAACCAAGAGTCTGAATCAGATATTTTAATTGCCTCTTTTACAGTCCTAGGCTCATCAGTGCTAGAAATTAAAGCATAGGCACAAGTAGAATCAATCAAAGAGAACCCATACCTATCTGGTTGTTTTCTTTCTCGGGTTGACCTCCTCACTTGCTGAGGCTGAGGTTCTTCTTCTTCAGAACTTTCAGAACTGCTTAAGCTCTCCTCAGTTTTAGGTACATTTTGAATTATCAATTCCTCTTTCTCTGGTGTAGGAGGAATTAATGCTACATCCTTATTGTTTTCTGTCTTTGTCTCTGACTGTAGATCCAAAGTGGAAGGTTTCAACTCACGAAATATTACACTTTTGTTGTATACAACCTTCTCTGTATCAAGATTCCAAAGCTTGTATCCTTTTATGATAGCACTATAGCCAATAAAAATACATTTGACAACCTTGTTCTCTAGTTTAGATCTCTTCACATCCAGCACATGAGCATATGCCTCACAGCCAAAAACACGAACATGTCTCAAAGAGGGCTTCTTACCAGACCATGCTTCCAAAGGTGTTTTCTCAACAAGAGAAGAATTTGGAGAATGATTAATTAGATAACATGCAGTAGATACAGCCTCAGCCCATAATTTCTCCTCCAAGCTAGCACTACTCAGCATACTTTGTGCTCTCTCCATCACTGTCCTATTGAACCTTTCTGCAACTCCATTCTGCTGTGGAGTATAAGGTGTAGTCTTGTGTCTTTTAATTCCATGGTCTTTACAGTATCTTTCAAATTCATCAGAATAGAATTCACTGCCATTATCAGTCCTTAAGCATTTTATTTTTCTACCAGTCTAATTTTCAACAAGATTTTTTAAATTCTTTAAACTAATTGAATACTTCTGACTTACTTTTCAAAAAATAGACAAATGCTCTTCTTGAATAATCATCAATGAACGACACATAGTATCTTGACTTAGAAAAAGAAGGAACATCTATTGGACCAAACACATCCAAATGAATATAATCTAGCAAACCAGAAGATTTATGAGGACTAGAATAAAATGAAACACGATGCTACTTTCCATATATACAGTGTTCACAAAATTCAAATTCAATATTACAATCTTCGAGCCCCTCAACTAAGGTTTTTATTCTTCAAGGTTTTTAAACCTTTTTCTCCTATGTGGCCTAACCTATGATGCCAAAGCATAGTCTTCTCTGCAAAAGTTTTACTTCCATAGAGTTTACATAATTAGGGATATTTCCCTCTTTACCTCCATGAGCAGCTTTCGTGACTTTCCAGAGACACTGTTACATTGAAACCTGTGCATCCAACTTGTACAAGGTACCAATTCGAGCACCTTTAGCCAGCACCATTGAACCTCTAGTCATCTTGCAGCCATTTCTAGAGAACATAACTTGTACTCCAATATCATTCAGCATACTTACAGACAATAGATTTTGAGCCAGACCTGGTATGTGCATAACATCATTAATTCCCTTTACTCTTCTATCAGGAAATTGTATTCTGACTCTTCCATGACCAACAATCTCTAAAGTTGAATCACTTTCCAAGTACACCTTTCCACCATAGTATTCTTCATACTTTGTGAACCATTCTTTGTGAGATGTCATGTGGAAAGATGCTCCAAAATCAATCAGCCAGACATCATCTGATGCCTGAGTAGCCAAGGCTGCAATGAAGGCGTCACCATCACTATGAGAAGAACCATTATCGTAAGAACCCTTCTTCTTCTTTTTCTCCTCTTTACAATCCTTTTGGACATGACCAGGTTGCCCACAGTTCTAACATTTCACCTTGGACTTCTTGCCAGGAGACTTTGATCTCCCCTCTGATTTTGATTTGGACTTCTTGTCCTTCTTCTTGCCTTTCTCTTTCAGTCTTCCTTTGACAGTAAGAGATTCCTTCGCCATCTCAGAAGATTTCCTTCTCATATCTTCTAACAGCAAAGATGCAACAACATCTTCCATCTTGAAACTGGATGTTGTACTCCTAATCACCATCACCAGATGATCCCATGAGTCTAGAAAAGAACACAATAGAAGCATACAACGATCCTCTTCTTCAGTCTTCACACCAACATATGTCAATTGAGCAAGCAACATATTAAATGCGTTCAAATGATCAACAACAGACCCTCCTTCTTGCATTCTCAATGAGTACAACTTATTCCTCAGGAACAGTTTATTCACCAAAGATTTCCCCTGATAAATAGACGCCAATCTGTTCCACAAAGAAGAGGCACTCTTCTCCTCATGCACATTCAGAAGTACTGAGTCTGCCAAAAAGAGCCTTATCAGCCCCTTAGATTTCTTATCTACAATGTCCCAATCTTCTTGCTTCATGCCTGAAGGTTTAGTTCCAGACACTGCAAGCCACATATCACAATCAACTACAAGATCCTCCATCTTGAGTTTCCACAAATCAAAGTTACTGTAGTTGAACTTCTCTATTTCAAACTTTCTAGATGTACTAGCCATCTTAACCTATAATCAGAAATAACAATTTTCTGCAAGACTCCCATGGAACATAATTGACTCAAAAAAGCCAATGTACCCACAAGGATAACACAATTGGCTAGGCTCTGATACCACTTGTAAGGAAAATTAGATGCGGAAAACAATTCTCCTAACGTCAATATCTTAGGAAAGAATGCAGATACACTTTAAAATTTACAATTACAGTCCAATTAAGATGCACTATTAAGTAGATAACAAAAAAAAAGTATTTGACAATCACACGTGAACACCAGATATACGTGGGAAAACCCTTACGAGAGAAAAACCCACCACACCAAGAGAAGTCACTTTCTATTATAGTAACAAATAATTACATACAAGTTTCAGACTTATCTTTCCGATGTCTATTTTCAACAGCATTCACCATGAACAATCTTGTATAGGAACCTTCAAGTTACAGTCATTATAGAATAGAATTCATCTACTAATCATACAACTACACAACAATCTGTCGATGCAACCTTTGAACCAACCAACAGATCACAATCTGCAATCATAGAGTATATCCCTATTGTTCCATGTTCATCGAGCTTCCTCACAGAACTGTCACAACGAACTGTCACCCAACGGTTCCAATTCGGCTCCTCTTATTGGTCCACGAGACTCCACATAGGACGGTCAAACTATCAACAGAATTCGTACTGTATTGGCATCTCGGTGAGACACTAATAGTGTCTCGCCGATGCCACATAACCTTCATATCAATGTCGCCAAGAGTAACCGATATCACCAAGACATCCTATCGAGCTTTCAGTGTTACGCCAAAACACCAAGCAGTCGCTCAGACTTATCACTTTCGCCAGGAGATCATAGCGAGTCACCAAAGTTTATACCGAAGTCACAAGTCATATCGAGCTCCAAAGAATAGTCAGCAAGACTTACATCTTTCGCTGAGAGAACATATTGAACTCCAAGACTTACCCCGAAAGCTTCAACATAAAGCACTGTCGGCAAGACATGTCACTTTCGCTAAGACATCACACCGAGCTCTAGGACTTACCCCGAAGTGTTCATTAGTCACCAAGAGTTATATTGAAGATCCCAAAAGGTGTTCCTATCGGCAATACCTTCAACGTTCGCTGAGATGTCTTCCTGAGACCTTTGAGTTACCCCGATAGCCATCGGTTATCGGAAAGACATCCTTCAGTCGCTAAGATGTTTCTCTGAAAGCCTTTGTGTTACACCAATGAACAACATTTGAACCTCCATTGGTGAGACCTTTGCACATTGGTAAGACTTCTTACTGATAGACTATAAACTACACGGAAGACCAACATGTAACATACTGTTGGTGAGACTCTAACACTTCGCTAGGACTTCTCACCGAGCCACTATAAGCTATCCCGAAGCT
>VDFB02346493.1:0-27784 GCA_007258455.2 Sequoia sempervirens
AGTTAACACAAGCATCTAGGTATAGTTGAACCAAGATGTCCTGTGCATTGCTTGCATAAAACAGACAAGAGTTAATCATTTTCCTATTCAAATTTAGAATTTCATTAGTAATACTTTGTAGAGCATGTCTCACAAAAATTTGCGTTGTAGTAATGATTAACTCACAGATAGCAGACAAAGAAAATATCATTCTTCTTCATAGCTCCTCTAGTTCAAGACATCATCAAGTTACTCCAGAGATATGATAACAAAAATCAAAGTGTACAATAGTTGAGCATTCATGCTAAAGTAGTAAAACCATGATTAAGAAGGAACATCATCCATTTAAATTTGTTTTGATTGATTGATTTAGCTATTTGATATAGATGGTTGATGTGTATAGTCTAATGATTGATGTTCAATGTTAAGTTGCACTATGATTGTTGTGTTTGTTGTGTTTTCTAACAATTGAACATCTATTGGTTTAAGCTCAAGTTTATTGCCCCTAATGAGTTCAAGATTTTTCCCCTAGTCTAGGGTGAGACACGAATGTGATGCCAAGATATGTACATGAAGCTTTCTAATGATAGGTAGAATGGAAGTGAAAGAAAATGGTGAAATTGAATGGTTGGCATGCTCAAATAGATGGAAAAGCTAATCTATCACAAATAGTGTCTGTTGCTACGTTTTCACGACTTGTTTTATTGCACTTTTTAGATTTTATGATTTTTTGATTTTTGATTTTTTTTTTTTTTTTTTTTTTTTTTGATTTTTTGATTTTTTTGATTTTTTACTTTTTTTTGGATTTTTCATTTTTTTCTAATTTTTTTCTTTTTCTTTTTTTGACTTTTTTTGTTGTCACCAATAAGTATGTTTTCCAGGTTTTCATCAAGGTGACATTTTTTTTAGGACATTTACCATGCAAGTGCTAGATGAATTAGGTGTACAGCTTTTTGAGATGCAAGTTGTTGATGGGTTCCTCAAACAAGTCCCCTTTAGGTGTAGACAACTGATAGGCTCTAGATCTATAGACTAATACAATGAAAAAGGGACCTAGCCAGTTTGGTTCAAACTTCCCCTTCTCTCGATCCTCTTGATTTCATGGATTCTCTTTCAAGACCAAGTCACCAACCTGAAATAATCTTGGTTTTACTCAGTGATTATAGCTCTTGGACATCCTTTGTTGATAGGATTTCAAATGATCCACAACTTGCTAATAACATTCATCCAACAGTTCTAACTCATGTAGCCTAGACGCCCATTAATCTTCATATGAAAAGATACCCTTTAGTGACACACAGAGTGATGGTAGCTCAACCTCAATAGGTAAAATGGCCTCTGATCCATATATAAGAGTGTATAGTGTGGCTCATGTTGGGGTACGAATACTAGTTCTATAAGCCCATAAAGCAGGGTTCATTTGAATATGCCAATCATGTCCAACATCATTGACAATTTTCTTTAAGAGTTTCAAAATGGTTTTGTTTGAGGCCTATGCCTGGCCATTTCCCTGAGGGTAGTATGGTGTAGAAAATTGATGTTGGATATGAAACCTTTTACAAAGTTCTTGGATGTCCTAATTCTTGAAAGGTCTACCATTGTCAGTGACAATGGATTGAGGAATGTCGTACCGACATATGATGTAATTCAGGATGAAGGATGGAATTTGTTTTTCGGTGATTATGGCTAAGTGAGCAACTTCAATCCACTTTGTAAAATACTTCATGGCTATGATGATGAATTTGTGTCCATTGGAAGATGATGGATGAACTTTTCCTACAAGGTCAAGTCCCCATTGACATAAAAGCCCATGTTGATGTGAATGGTTGCAATTCCTGGTTGGTGCATGTATCAAGTTTCCATGGATTTGGAATTTTTGGCACTTCTTGACAAATTGAAAAGACTCCTTCTCCATATTCATCCAGTAATACCCCAAGTGTAGGGGTTTTTTAGCAAGAGTTATTCCACTTGAATGAGTGCCACAAATACCTTCATGAACCTCGCGTAAAGCAGTTTCAGCTTCATTGCATTAAAGACACCGTAGGAGAGTACCATCAAGACATCATTGATAAAGTGCATCAACTATTAAGGTATGTTGAGCTGCTTGTTGAATAATGTTTCTTTTTTTGTTTCAAGATAAATCTAGTAGTAAGATGTCTTTTAGATAGGTGTAGATCTTCCCATAGATAGAAGCTTCAGCCTTGACTAGATGGTATATTACTTGGGATTCAGGGTTATCATAGGCAGGGTTAAATAGTTGTTCAACCATGAATTGATAATGGGCTCATTTTTTTGGTATCTGTAGGAGAGAAGCAATCATCTCCATGGCATCAACAACTTTGTTGTCCCCTCTTAGAATCTGCTCAAATTTGATTTCAAGAAAGTAATTTTTAAAGTCATCAACCATTCTTTTATAGGGCATCAATTTGTCATCTTTTGTCTAATAATCGTCAGTCACTTGACTTATGACTAGTTGGGAATCACCATAGACTTGCAACTCTATGATCTTCCATTTGACTACCACCTTGATTCCAATGATCAATGATTCATAATTAGCTATGTTATTAGTACAAGTAAACATTAACCTGTAGGAATTTGGAATGGTGTGTCCTTGAGGCATGACAAATAGGAATATTCCTGCACCTAATCCATGTTGTGTGTAAGATCCATCAAAATATAACATCCATTGTTGTGTTGACACTGTAAGGACATTGACATATGGAAACTCAATGTTCATGGGATGATCATCTTTTAATGGTGCTTCAACTAATTGATTCATTATGGCTTGACCCTTGATGGATTTTTGGTCCACATATTGGATATTAAACTCACTCAATATCATTACCTACTTGAATAGTTTTTTTGTTAGGGTAGCTTTGTTGAGTAGATACTTCAATGGATCAATTTTTGCTATGAGTTTGATGGTGTGGGTTAACATGTAGTGTCTTAGTTACTGAGTAGCAAATACTACCACCAGACAAGATTTTTCAATAAATGTTTAGTTGATTTCATAGCCATTGAAGGTTCTGCTAATGTAATAAATAGCCCTTTCTTTTCCCTCAGAATGTTCTTATGCCAATAGAGTGCCCAAAGATACCTTTTTTGTTGCTATGTAGGGTAATAATGGTTTTCCTTCCATTGGTGATATCAGATACTATTTTAGATGATTAAAAGTTTCTTCATATTTTTCATCCCATTTGAAAGAAACGTTCTTGTGTAGCAAGTGATTAAAAGGATAGGTTTTATCTGGCAGTTGTACGATGAACCTTATAATAGATTGGAATAATTCCTATAAAGATCTGAGTTGGCTGATATTCTTAGGAGGAGGCATCTCCATTATAGCTTTGACTTTAACAGGATCCACCTCAATTCCTTTAGTTGATACTATAGACACATCAAATTAACATCATGCATATTAACTAATCATATTCGCTCGTCAATTAAATAAACCAAGTTTCATTGATTAATCTCTAAAGATTGTCCATCTAAAATTAAATAAATTAACTTTATTTAATTTGATCCTATCACTATCCCCCTTAGCTAAATAAATCAAATATTTATTTAACTAAATCGTTATCACCTTTCATCTCCCTTTGATTTGATTTAAACCCCTAAATCTAAGTCAAATGGGTCAAAAACATCTAACATCATCTTAATTAATCTAATCCATGATTAAATGCTAATCCTAATCACTTGTATTCTCTAGATTTTGCCACTTGCACACGAAATTGCATTTAATTGATTTATCAAAATCTTTATTTACTTTCAACTTGGCATAAAGGGAGAATATTCTCCAAGTTTGAATCTCCCCCCAATTTGGCATGTACATCCAACAAAGCAATCAATGTCTCTTACATGTCCCTTGCACAAGTCAAACTCAACATTTACTCTCAAATTCAAATTTGAAATCTCCCTCTCTTTGGCACATTGACCAAAATGTGCTCACTCCTCAACCACTCACAAGTTGAAAAGTGGCCTCATCTCATTGGTCCAATCTTTGTCCCGCATTCATCCATTTGGATATTTCTCTCATCAAAATAAGCTATAAATGAAAGCTTCATCTTTTATCAAATCCTCCACAATTTCATCCACAAATCCTATGCAAAGTCACTCTCCTCATTTGAGAACTTATTTTGCCCATCTTACTCCATCATCATCATTGGAATTATATCATTTAGCTTATCTTAGCAAGGGTTGGGAAAGGGATTCTTTCCATAGAAGCACCAATCCAATATGAAATAGGGTTTAATTGTTTGCATTTAGAAACATGATTTATTATTTCATATGGATGCTTGATTATTAGCTTGGTTTTAAAATACTAACCATTTTCAGATTTGGCATCCACATAATGGTGCTAGAGGGAGGGCAACAAATTTCAATTTTAGCATTCAAATTTTGATTAAGTTTCTTTTGTAGCTATTATGGAAATTTAAACATTAGATTTCATTTGCTAGAAAGTTTATGAAAGCTAGCATATGCTTCTGATGGAAAACTTTTAAAAGATAACACATTTTTTTATGCTTCTGCATTTTAAATGCATATGCAGAAATAAACTATATGTTGTCTTTTATCTATGATTGCACACTAGTATGAAATTAATTTTCCATATCCAACTACACTTGTATTCACATTTAGCGCGTCTTCTTGTTTATTCTCAATAGCTAATCTTGAATCAATAGAGTCACTAGTGCTTCACAAGTCCTAGCATTTAATTTACTCTAGTTGGCATGTGTCAGGCATTCTATATGGAAATCACTGACCTGTTACATTCTATCTCATTGTGATTCTAATTTGTCTGTTATATACGAAATGATACATAAAGATCCACAATAATTTTCTATGTAACAAACAACAGATCATGGCATCAAATTTTGAGAAGCCCATATCCTTTTCCTCAATCATTCTCTGAGGTTTCCCAGCCTTTCAAAAAAAAAAAAAACTACCCAAAGAACTTGCATTATTATAGCTAAATCTGAGTTTTGTTTCTAACACACGCGTTAAGTTCATCATAATTCTATAGCTGAGTGATTTTCTGCCACCTAGGTTCTATCGTATTCTTGTTTGTCATAAACTTAGCTTTCATGCTATTAGCTCCTCCTGCCTTGTTGTCTTCTTACTGGAAATAAACCCATTTGTTCTTGCTGGTTGATGCGACGTCTCCAATAACTCTCATGCAAAAAATCGTAGATGCATCCCTTTGAGGTGTTTTATCAGATAGTTCACATGCTTTTTATGTTCTTCCATAAATAAATGTCCATACCCCATTCCAAAGCTCTCATTTTGGCATAAGCTAGGAGGACACGATGAATGAAGGGGAGTCTGGATTTTGCACTTGCTAATTGCATTTACTTGTAGGTTTCTAAAGATTTTTCAACGAATCCATTTTGTATCTACCTTGCAATCATTGTAGGCATAAGACCACGTCTTTGAGGTAGTCTACCATTCCCTCTCTGTGCTTCTATCTTGCTCGTTGGCTCTCCACCTACGACTTGCATTTTCCTAAAAGTTGCTCACTCCTCTTCAAGCTATCTCTACAAAGGTGTCAGCTACAACAACCTTTTTTTTAAGGCTTTCTATCAAATAGCTCACGTACCCTCTTTGTGCTTCTATTTTGGCACAGGCTGGGTCGATGCTGGCATAGGTTGTGGAATTCTGCTTTACATCTTCCAATGGAATTTGCTTGAAAGTGCCTAAAGCTTCTGTCATCTCCTTGGGCATTCTGTCACACAGTTCGCGTGTCTTGTTTATGCTCCCGTCACTTGCAGTTTCCTAAAAGTTTCTAAACACCTCTTCATTAAAGTTTCTGATGCCTATTCAATAAATCCACTTTGTGCATAACCTGCGACTGCTATGTTCTGGAAAAATGCATTTGGTTGAAGTTTTTTTTTTTTTCAAAGATCATTAATGCATAAAGAGGAAATGTACATGTAGGGAGAACTAAGATCGATCAGTTATGCACATTTAAAACTATGGTCTCAAATGTCACTAGTATTTAGTATTTTTAACATCACATACTGATCAATGGCTGTAGGGAACTCACGTCACTTTACTGATGAAGCAATGAATTAAGTCACTGGCTTTCTTTCTTTGAAGCCATTCTGTCAAACAATTCACATGCCTTGTCTGTGCTTCACATCTCTCTAGGAAAAGGAGGAAAACAAAGGAGAAAGGGAAAAGTGAAAAGAAAAAAGAGAACGAAGGAAAACAAAGGTGTAAAAGACAAGCAAAGAGAACGGATTTTTGTTTGCAAGAAGCAATCTTTGGAGGAATCTTGGAGAATGGAGCATTAAATTCAGAATTTATAAAGCATTTTTTTAATTCTTAAGGGCTTCCACTTCATGCTTTAATTTTCTATTTTAAGCCAACTAGATCATTATTTTTCTTTCAAAGTTGGGCTAAAATTGAACCTTAGAGACCTACTAGATTTCAATTTTGCCTAAAATTGAACAAAGCAACTTCAATCATTTCATTTTTGTGCTTAAAACAAATTCATCATTCTATTGAGGCTTAAAATGAACATGTGTTTTTCGTGTTTCGTAATCTTTTATTCAAAGTAATCTCATCTAAAAAGGCGTATGCACTTCTCTTGTGCTTCACAGCGATCTTGAGAACCAAAATTATTTTTGATGACATTAAGTTGCATAAAATATTTCCTCCACACTTCGTTTTGGGTTTAAAAATTGAAAATATTGTGCGAGTGTGAGTAGAGCATCATCGTGTATATTCTCTTTCTTTGTGCCGTCAATAATTGATCGAGTTACAAATTTTTGTCTTTACTCGCTTTTGTTTATCCTAGAGGGCCTGCCTTGGGGAAAAAGTACTCACCCAAGGGAATGAATCAACTGGTAACACTCTAAAGCCAAGATTATTTCCAACTAGGATATAAGTGTGAGTAATGGAGCAATGTTATCATGTGTTGGTTCGATAAGATGGATCCAAAGGGGACTCTCATTGTATATGGGTCAATCTCCAAGGAATGGGAAAGTCTGTCCAGAACCTCGTTTGTAGTGTTTATTAACCCATTTGCTGGAAATATCGCTATGCATCGGAACTTAGATTCCGCAGTTACTTGCCATGTCCGACCTTGGTTAAAGGACAGAGGCAGAACGTATTCCTTAAAACACTTTTATATTTTTCCTTGGTTGCATGTAAAATCATCTCTCTTCTAATGGAAGGGCAAGAAAAGCCCACTAGAAAAAATGTAAAATTAATTGAGCTAGGATGTTATATTGTTTGTGAGTCAGTTTGAAAACACAGTGCTTTTATCAAAAACATTGGAAAACCAACATTCAACATGAGCATCAAATCTCAAACCCTTTAGGAGAAGCAAATATTCTTGAATAAATTCACATGTTATTGCTTGCCCTTGGGATTTGTATCCTTAGAGGCTTCTAAGTATTTGTTCATCCAATTTGTTCTACTATATCAATAATAGAAAATCTGCCCCCAAATTTCCTTGGTTTCCGTGACAATACACCTTTGTGGGGATAAGGGAAAGTTGAGAGATTAGACATCAGACTCAAAATCTAAGAGTGTTTGTGGTAAAAAGAATCCATTAAGAAAAGATTAAACTAATTGACTTATAAAGCTTTGGTATCTTAATATTGTATAGCCACAAAACATCGGTCTTGATTTTGAATTTATTTTAGAGAAAGGCATGTTTCACTATCTTAGTCTAGTAAACAAGTCATTCCTAGGTTCTTTTAGGATCAAATCAAATACTTCATCCAAATTCCAAACATCTATCAAAACCCATCCCACCAAACAATTTTAGAGGTTTGAAAACATCATTCTAGACTTGGGAAAATCATCAAACCAAAAATAACTGTTTAGTTGTATATAGGAATGCATCCTTTCTCATACCTCTAAATAAATCAACAATCCTTTGAAGGAATTCATCCTAAGATAACATCTTACATCTTATGGTTTACAAGTTCATTACCCAAATCAAACCAATCAAAATCAAACCCTAAGTCTAGCATTGATCCAAAGTTCCTAAACATTCATAACCCATATCATTCACCCCTTTCATCCTTCATCTTGTCATTGGTCCTAAGAATCTTAGAGGTCACTTTTGCAACAAGGTCAAAACAAGAGGAAATACGAATACAAAATTGATCGATACATCATGAGTAATCCAAATCAATTGGTCTTTCAAACAATAATATCGATTGATTATCAAACCAGACTTATAATCCATACATAAGATCACACTTCTACAAATGTCATCATAATAACAAGTATGAGGCGGTCAAACCAAAGAGATTGGAATACATTTCCTGATGGTAAATCTAAATCCAAACCTACAAGTATGCCAACCGAACAATCAATGCATGAGCCTTCAAACGAATAATGTCATCCCACCAAATCCCTACATGCAAAATGAGAATGTACCAAGTACAAGTTTTCAAACATGAATCCGTAAAACTTGGGATAAATATGTCATTGTTCAAAAATCCAAACAAGATGTTACAGAATGACCCAAAGTTATGCAAATGTATTCCCAACATCAACAATGTTCAATTTCAACCTATCATGCCAAATCGTAACAACGCCCAAAATCAATTTGTCCATGATCCCATTCAAAAATCACAAGTATGCATCCCAAACCTGCTTGAACAAAACCCAAATCAACTATATCAAGGGAGTCAAGATCGAAATCAAGATCAAATTTGGCGAGATCAAATTGCTACACTTACCAAAAGAGTTGAGTCATTGCACCAAGAGACATCCTACACATGTAATACTCCCATGTTTGCTGATTCATTAGAGACTTTTGGCACTTTTGATATCATGGATACTCTATATGGTGGTTTTATATTTGATCATGTGTGGTTTCTTGGTTAGTTTGCTTACTGCTCTTACATTATGTGTGACAATTGATGATACATTATACATAGATAATTTGATTTATTATGCAATGATAAGTTATTAAATTCATATGCGTTAATGATATTATGTGTACGGTGACATGTTTAGTATATTATGGTGGAAGGATGGAGTAGTACCACTCGCTTGCGAGTGCCCTATTACCCCATTATTTCTTTTCACCATGTGTTTTCAATGGAGATTATATGTTACTTGACGTTTAATTATTTGTAGGGATTGCAGGATTAAAAGTCTCGACTCCACCTGCTTCGGCAAGATAGGGCAAGCACAAATTAAACCCAACAGGTACGATGTGGTTAAAAAGGAGTTGTAAGGAAGGGTTTCCCGACCCAAGTCCGTCATTTGTATGAGTTATTGAGTCATATGTTGATCCGATTTTGTCTTCTTATTTTGATTGTTTTGAGTTAGATGATTTAATTAATTTATTATATTGGCGATAGTTAATATAATAAATTTAGAATTATTAATTATGTGTTAAGAAGTATTAAGGTTAATTATATTTTAAGTTAAAAGTAATTGTTTATAAAAGTTTGTTTTAATTATTTGTAGAAATTAAGTGGAAGTACGTTTAAAACAAAAAGAAATTATTGGTTTAAAATTAAATAAATAAATAATTAATGCTACTTTAATTAAAGTTGAGCTGTGGTAATTTAAATCAGTAAACAAATACAAAAAAATGTTTAATTAAAATTGGTAAAAACTTGTGGGAGTTATTCGGGAAGAAAATTAGTTATTTTGTAAACCTTCCACGGGAACGGAAAGAAAAGAGTTGGGCGGTTGTAAAAGGGAAATGGTTATTCTTTAAAAGAGGAGGAAAATTTTTGGAAGGGGGCTGGGAAATTGATTTCAGAAAAAGAGCTGTAAGAAAGAGGGTCGGCATGTGAAGAAGGAGAAAAGCGTCTATGGGGAGTGCTTCTTCAGCCGTAGGACGCCAGGTTCCCTTCAAGCTCTGTTTTTTTTTTTATTGTTTATACTCTTGTTTTATTTTACAAGGTTTGGTTGTACTATTGGTGAATGTAATCTTTGGCTGAATTGAATTTCTGAAATTAAAATTTTCTATCTGTAGAAATATGGCAAAATTTCAATAAAACTTAAAAAAATATATATTGTCCCAATTTATGCAAGCAAGATATTGAAAAATTGTGAATGCCAAAAGATTTATCGTGTTTCAAACCAGAATCTTGAATTTTTAGTTGTCCAAAACAATTATTTGATCAATACCGGGGACTGGGGTAAAATGGGGTTTTACCATTTAATTCGGTAAATGCAGCCTTATAGGTTAATTTTCTCAAAATTTTCTGGAAAACTGTTTTACCTTTGTGTGGAATGGGTAATTGGGTTTTTTTTTTTACCTTGTGTACATTTTGCGGGTTTGCAATGCCGTGTATTTTATTGGTTATTTTATTGTATGAAACTCATTCATATTGAGTAAATATTTATATTTATTTAAATCGATATTGGACGGTTGTATTTGATTCGTTCTTTTCTATTTAGTAAACAGTAATTTGTTGTGGAGTAAATAGCGAAAGTTACCAGTCTCTTTGTATATTCATGATTCTGTGTGCTTCCGTCCATTCATATGAACTGTCCTCGCCATGAAGCGTAGTCTTTGTTGGTTAAACTGTTTGGTTGAATGCATAGGTTCTTTTTCTGCGTCCATGTTTTGTTTGAATTAATTATTTATTCATCCGGATTTGGTTCGCTGCTAGATCTTCTCTTGATACTACCTTGTTATTTGTTTCCATTTCGTACTCCTGTGTGCATTTTATTAACATTCCGAAGTTGTTTAGTTCTGAGCATTCGCTATTAAGTTGTTTCATGGGTCTTTTGGCTTCCGCGCCCTACAGTTTTTACTGGTTTATAATTATGTCCTTTTCAAACATGGACTATTTTGATTTGTTGATTTCTGTGTGCTATAATATGCGTCCATATATAAATTCGTTTGTCCTTCCATTCTTTTCTGTCTTCGTACAGCATGACAAAAACACCGTCCGCCCATTTATTAGTTCTTTCTTGTTTTTCGCTGTTTATGGCGTTCCGTGTTATTGTGTGGCATATTGAACTCCATATTGAAATTTTGAAAACATGATTGATATTCTAAAATTTTGCCTTCTTCATTTTATTAGAAGCTGAGAACCCAGTATGGCCGTTATCCCTGTTGTGCCTATGCTTTTACCTTGACTCAGATCCCTGTGAGTTGGCCGGCAGTGGCCTTATTTTTTTTTCCCGTCCTCTTTTTCCTGCGATTGCGTGCGTGGTGGTACCCTGTTTCTTCCTAAGCGAGGGCCGTGTATAGTGGTGTGATTCCTTTCGCTCGCCGTCTGGTGGTTCACTGTTTGTGTCCAATATGGAAATATTTGATGTAACTCTTTCCATTCGCCTTTTCATTCATGGGTGCTGTGTGTAATCATTAGTTTACTGAAAGTTACCTTTCTCTTTTCTGCACCCCATATTTCATTGGTTCAATGTTGTAATATGCATCATTTCGATAGGTAGTATTCGTATTTATCAGATATCGTGGGGTTGTCAGTTCAGTATAAGGAAATTCGAATGCCAAGATTATTGTATTTGGTGTTAGGTAAACATACTGATATATATATGAGAAATAATTATAATGTTATAGTATTGATGTCGGCCCATATATGTATATATAGTATTATATTTATTTATTTATAATGCATTATGTTTAGTTGGATTATTTGTAAATTTTATCATAAGAGTTATAGAATTTCTTTATATATGTTGTTTCTTTATATATATATATATATAGTTGGGATTAATTTTATATCTATATTATTATTAAAAATAATACAAATTTATATACACAAATATGTGTAGATTTATATAAATATCCTGTAATTCAATTGTGTGGTAGTTTAGTATTGATGGTATGGTAGGAGGTTGGTTTACCATTATTTGTTTTATTCGTTGAAGGTGGTATTCATTCTTGTTAAGGAAAAACAAATATAACGGTGAAATATAGAGTTAAATTAGATATTTTTGTGTATCGGATTACATTTTGATGTGAATTATTCCTTGTTTTAAGACGTGTTTCTTGTTGTATTATTGTTAATGTTTCTTATGGGTTATATCATTTTGAGAGTGATGGGAACTTTCTTATATGGGTGAAAACTAGGAGTTTAACATCTTGTTAGGAACCTGAGTGATTCCAGAGGTGGGATAATGTGGCACTCTTGTTTTGTTTTAAATTTGGTTTTGTGATGCTATTAGATCGGTTATATGTTTGGATTATACCAATCTATGAATGTGTTCTCTTGTGGATTCGTGAGATGGTCATGCCTCACCTTGATTATTGTTGATTCAATTCTTTATGTGATACGATCCTTGATGTTATTATTGTGGTTGAGTGTTTAGAGGGAATGGCTCTAAGTGGGTGGTCAGAGCACAAAGGGGCGCCAGGATAGCCCTCGTTAGAGTGAATTTAATAAGTGATAATTTTAAACAATTAACTAGGGGTGGGTAGTAACACACTAAAAAGATAATTGTTTCCTCATCCGCCTTTTAGTGCTACCACAGACTAAAGGGGATTGAGAAGGCCGTGGTTGGAATGTTCGTTGCCTTGTCTTCGCGAGGGGTAACGGATCCGCATGAGCAACCCTATGGAGTGGCTCCTTGAGATAGGTAGTCTGGATAACCATAGATGGAGGCGGCTCCTAGCGCTCGGTTGTCTGGATAATCTGTCAGTAGATGGAGGCGGCACCTTGCGATAGGTAGTCTGGAGAATCCATGTTAAGCCATGTGATGACACTCTCCTCTAACATTCATGTTTATGTTGTCTTTTGGGAATCCTCTGGAATCAGTCCTTTGCTTCGTATTGATGGTTTTTATTGTTGTTCAAATTTGAATGCTTTTATGTGTTGTGTGATTTCATTTAGTTGATTGTGAGTTCATGTTTTGTTGGTCTTGGTCGGGAACCTTTTCCTTTGCAACTCCTAGCACGGGGGTGGTCGGGTGGTTCGTATTTCACACCCTGTTGGGATTCTCTCTTTTTATGCAGGTTCATTTTACGTTGTGAGTTGCAGTCTCAGTGGATTCTTGTTCGTGGGTTTCAGATTTATGTATTTATGTGATTCTTTTTATTGATGTATCATTCCCACCTAGTTGGGACAGTTTTGTATATTTTTGCACATGGTGCTATTGTAATGTAATTGGATGATGATGCAATGTACTTTATTTGTAACATGGTTTTGAGGAGAATTAATAATGATGTCATAACTTTGGATATTATTCTAACATGTTTTCTATTATTGTTACTGATGTAATTACTGTTATGAATGGATGAATTTATGGATCATGTAATAGTTAGGTAAATTATTTATGTTAAGTAACGACCTCGTGTTCCTCAAAGGATTAAGTTATGCAATTTGATTGATGATTATGTTATGTTATTTACTATTCTCTCCTATGTTTATAAAAAAAAAATTGGTTGCATTTTACTTAATTCCTTTGTGGTTGCATGGCGGGGCGTTACAACATCTCCACCACCATTACCCATATCAACGTCATTCCTTGGTTTTGGGCTTCCCCCTTTACCTAGCACAAATCACTCCATCCAAATCAATCCACCTAACACCAATCAAGCCATCACATCAAATCCATTGAATATACCATTGACATCACACCAATAGATGGTATCTAATCAAATGACAACATCAATCTCGACAAATCAAAATATAGGTTCCCAAGGATAGATCACCTTGGTCATTCCAACCATTCATATCACCTTGATCACTCCAACCATCCCTATCACTTCAATCATTCCAACCACCACTATCATGCCCATCGCATCTCAAACCATCATGATCACTCCAAGCGTATCTCAACCACTTATCACTACATCCAACACAATTCCAAATCTACCACCACTACCACCAAAACCAAACACAACAAGACAACATGACATGCACTAAAAGCTCACCAGGCCTACCAAAAGGCCATCCAACAATATCTAGCCATGCAAAAACCAACAAAAGCTCAACAAGTGCAACAAGCCTCTCAAGATTCCCAAGCCTCTCAAGCTACCGAACAAACACAAGTACACACACAAAAAGTGACAACTATTAAGAACAAGGATAAAGATCAATCCACCATTGAACACCTTGAAAATATGCACTCCATCCAATGATCAAATCAACATATGTCAAGAGTTTCTTTTCAATCATGATCAAAATCCACCAACCAACAATGATCCAATCCAAGAAATGTCAACATCACTTATGATTGATGACATTGACGATCTCTCCACCATACTTGTTGAAAACAATGTTCAAGATCTCTCCATTAAGGAGCACATTGAAAATGTTTCTACACAATTCGACGATGAACTCACCATACATCAAGAGCCACTTTTTAGTGATCTATTTCAAGGAGTGTTAGGATTATTTGATCCTATCAACATAATGCACGATCCATCGACCAATGATCATGTTGAAAATGTATCTACATTGCCTTATGAGTTAGAGGACATATCTCAAGAATTTATTCCAAAGCATGATCAAAATCCTTCACAAAATTCTAGCAATGGTCCTTTCCAAGACATATTGACGTCCTTCGACCTCATGGTTACAGATACTGAAGGAACCCTGAACTCGACACTTGAGGATATTGAACCACTTACCATGTCTAATGACGACATCCAAGAACCCTTTGTAAGCAATCCATCCTTTGAAACTGACCCATGTCAAGAACTTGATCCAAAGCATGTCAAAAGCAACTCCAAAATCATTCAAGATCAATAATTTGTATCTTCAAGATACTATAATGATCTAATGGACACTCTCCTATCTATGCAAGATGCACATACTCCTCCATCTACCCATGAGATTCTTTCTACAGATGGACACATAGATGATCTTCAACTAGAACAAGATTTTGTCACACAAAAAGAGCATATTATTAATTCCTATAGTCAAACTGAGTTATCAACATCAGGATCAGATGTATCCCAAATTCAAACTGAAGACATCATCTATCAAGATATCCAACATTACCCACTCAAGGAAGCAGGTCGGATAGAACAAGATATTTCAGGGTTAGTAGAGCATCCAATTGAACTAACGTCATCTACAGTGGTTATTTATCAGAGAGCCCATTCTAAACAAGAGCTCTCAGAACAAGAAGAATCAGAGCATGAAGAGTCCTTATGATGAAACTAGTGTAAATACTACAACCAACCACATCATGAATCTTCATCCACCCATCACCCCATCCCTGAATTGGGACCAATGTCAAAAAAAATATTTGAATCAAAGCACAAAGAATATTATCAAAGCAAAAGAAGCTGAAAAGCATAATGGACAAATCAAATACACATGGATACCAAAGAATACAAAGAAAGATTATCCCTATCAAACTCCATCAGTCAAAGAAACTATGGGGAAAAATAAAAAAGGGAAAAGTATCCATCAAAGATGTCCATAAAGGAAAAAGCAGGCTTCTCAAGCAACGTACAAAGTGTATCAAGTAGTTGGTCCTGATTCCATGCACATTTTAATATCCACCCATCATTGCTCATCTTCCTAAGTTTGGAGAGTCAAAGATTCCAAAATATCAACCAATCCATCTTTTATCCCTAAACATACTCCATCCACGCCTCCATGCATGATATCCAGTTCTCACATTGACCATGTGTTGGCAACAACCCTTCATCATAAGGATTTAGAAGGCACTCTATCACGATGTGTGCACAAAGACAAAGTCAACTTTGGTATCGACGAAGAAGATTAGGAATCTCGAAAGCTGCATTCAAGTGTACGTATCTTAGCAAAGTAACTTCTTCAAACAGGATACCGATGGCACATTATGACAAAAGAATCTACATCGACACCACTAGGTGGGTTAGCATGAATCTTTCAGAAAAACCAAAAAAAAAAAGAAAAGAAAAAAATCCAAGGTAAAAAAAAAAATTAGAAGAAGGATTGAAAATAGAAAAAGAAAAAAAATCGTCCTCTAGTGAAAACCGCATGGGCGGCGCTTTGTGTAGGACCATGATGAAAACCTGGAAAATAGGTGTCATGTGTAGAATCGAGCATCTATGTGCACCAGTTTAGTTGAAAGCATCTTATCCTATCCGTAATAAATCCAACATTCCATTCATCTCAGCCATATTAAATCCAGTCATCCATGAACCATTTATCGAATCCATTTTCATCCATTCACATCCATCATCCAAGTTATCTTGATCTTGATGAAAGTTTGGGGCACACTTTATGCTTGCTTATGATAAACATCTTGACATGGGTCGTTTTCATTGATCCTATCCTACCTAGCATTATCTGAGCCATGAAGCATTCTTTATTCGAACACCTTATCTTATTGCAAGATAATCCTTGGCATCCTTTGTGTACTTACCATATCCATCCGTCCATACAGCTATCCAAGCATCCATCCATGAAATTCAATACATTGCTAGATATTGGAGGAAAATATCTCACATCTTTCTTTGAGAATAAATCTTGTCCTATATCCTCTAACTTATGTGGCGATCTGAACATTGGAAAATGTGAAATCAAATTGGTCAAGCATTTGAGATCCAAATTCCAAATCACTAGCCCATGGCATATTTT
The DNA here is from genome assembly GCA_007258455.2 of Sequoia sempervirens. NCBI lineage: Eukaryota > Viridiplantae > Streptophyta > Pinopsida > Cupressales > Cupressaceae > Sequoia > Sequoia sempervirens. The sequence goes on from VDFB02346493.1 coordinate 16,455, forward strand.
GACGAGAAGACATTCCTTATCAATCTTCATCATTCATCAAACATCGATCCAAACAATCACGATCAGTTGCATCTAAGTTGCACTTCAATGTCACATCAAATCATTCAAACAACTTTTTGTTCCAAATCAAGCTTCATCAATCTTGATCAATTGAATCCAATCAATCCATAATCTTGGGATATGCTTCCCAATCATTGTGTTGCTTAACACTATCCTTGTATTGTTGTGCATCCTCAAACAATTTTATCATCATCAATCCTGATCAATCAATCCTTGCATTGTTGTGCATCCTCAATAATGTTATTGTCATCAATCCTGATCAATCAAATCCTTGCATTGTTGTGTATCCTCAACAATGTTATCATCATCACCAGTCCATCAATCTGATCAATCAACCTTATCTTAGTCTTCAACAAAATCCCAAACAAAGCACTGATATCATCACACATGTCCATATCCAAATTGTCAAAATCATGAGAAAATACAAAAATAAGTCAAAAACATGACATCCGAAGTACGCTGTCTTTGAGCTTAAACATAGGCAAGGCTCATCTTTGATCATCCCCCGAGACAAAAAAATCCAAAAACATTAAAAAAAAATAAAACCCCAAAACATCACAAAAAATCAAAAATAAAAACATTTGTAAAATCTCGAAAAATAACAAAAATAGCCTCAAAACATTCCAAAAATGTAAAAAACATCCAAATATTTTAAAAAATCCATCCGTCTCATCTCACTTTCACTCAAAATAATCAATCATCCATAATAAACTGATTGTCACCTTCATCCTTTGGCAAAACAAACAGAAACAATCACAACAGTCAGCAAAATCAATCTTCAATTGTAAAATAAAAATTGAAACAACAAACAATTAAAACAAAATCAAACTCTTGATCATTCACAAATATGTCAATTGACCTTACATCAATAGCCTATCAATCAACTTATCAAACCATCATCATCCTATATAATGCATGTCCTAGGATATATCACTCCGATAATGGGAATCATTTTGGATATCACTTTGGATCTTATCCTATCAAAACAAATCCCTTTGGCTAGAGATATGAAGAACATTGACTTGTTTGTGTACTTGATCTTTCCTTTTTATTGTGATCATTCCAAGGACCTCTTGATGATATCCGAATGAAATACTTAGAGAGATAGGAATGGGGCAACGATAATTATCTTTTGTCTGTTGTGCTTGTTGGATGTTCTTGTAAAATAACTTGGCAAATACTTGCTTTGTTCGATACATCCTAGCAATGTTTTTGTATGTCAAGTGACAACAAGAATACTCCTATCTATTTGTTGAGTCAAAGTCCATTGCACTAGGTACAATTCCATCCTGGTTCTTTATACCTTGATGCATCGTATCTACATGTGTAATCAAACATAAGGTAAGTAGCCCTTTTAAAAATCCCAATCCTTGATAAGCAAATCATCATCATCTATCATCATCATCATCTCTAATAAAGTCTCATTAGATCATGGATTTGTTGGATCCTCTTGTCATCACCTGATTTCTTCTTTTCCGCACTAACATCATGTCATGAATAGTTAATCATCATCATTAGTGCATCCATCCTACATCCACAAATCATCAATATTATGCATATCATCTCACATGCATATTCATCATCATAATATAGATCTATTAGTCTAAGCATCTCATAAATCATCCATTTTCATAATCATAGCATATCACATCATCAATCTCATCCATCTCACATCATATCATCATTTAAGTTGTTCAGGATAATATAGATTTGTTATTCTAAGCATCTTAAAACCATCTCATTTGCATCATCATCCATAACCATCCATTTTGAACCTCTTTATCACAAGATCAACCCTCAAATCAAATCTTTTCGCTCAATCTCTCGAGGGGGCAATGTACTAGTATACTTCTTTACGCTAGGGCAGCTGAAAAATTAGGAAATTTTTAATTTTGATTGTGGCAAGTTTATTCTTCCAACCAACACAACAGGTACATTGCTTCAAAGAGGGGCAAAATGTAGACACCTTGACAATTGACATCATGCATACTTAACTAATCATATTCACTCTTGAATTAAATAAACCAAGTTTAATTGATTAATCTCTAAGGATCGTCCATCTAAAATTAAATAAATTAACTTTATTTAATTTGATCCCATCACTATCCCCCTTAGCTAAATAAATAAAGTATTTATTTAACTAAATATTTATCACCTTTCATCTCCCTTTGATTTGATTTAAATCTCTAAATCTAAGTCAAATGGGTCAAAAACATCTAACATCATCTTAATTAATCTAATCCGTGATTAAATGCTAATCCTAATCACTTGTATTCTCTAGATTTTGCCACTTGCACATGAAATTGCATTTAATTGATTTATCAAAATCTTTATTTACTTTCAACTTGGCATAAAGGGAGAATATTCTCCAAGTTTGAATCTCCCCCCAATTTGGCATGTACATCCAACAAAGCAATTAATGTCTCTTACATGTCCCTTGCATAAATCAAACTTAGCATTTACTCTCAAATTCAAATTTGAAATCTCCCTCTTTGGCACATTGACCAAAATGTGCACTCTTCAACCACTCACAAGTTGACAAGTGGCCTCATCTCATTGGTCCAATATTTGTTCCACATTCATCCATTTGGCTATTTCTCTCATCAAAATAAGCTATAAATGAAAGCTTCATGTTTTATCAAATCCTCCACAATTTCATCCACAAATCCTATGCAAAGTCACTCTCCTCATTTGAGAACTGATTTTTCCCATCTTACTCCATCATCATCATTGGCATTATATCATTTAGCTTATCTTAGCAAGGGTTGGGAAAGGGCTTCTTTCCATAGAAGCACCAATTCAATATGAAATAGGGTTTATTTCATGTTTTATATGCTTTAGTTTATCTTGTAATTTGTTTGCATTTAGAAACATGATTTATTATTTCATATGGATGCTTGATTATTAGCTTGGTTTTAAAATACTAACCATTTGTAGATTTGGCATCCATAGATACTATATATCCTAAAAGTTTAGCTGATGCCACGCCAAATACACATTTCTTGGGGTTTAACCGCACATTGAATTTCTCCAACTGAGTGAACATTTTATCTAAAATTTCTAGATGTCCCTATCTAGTGAATGATTTTTCCAACAAGTCATCTACATAGTCCTCCATAAAGGTGTTCATCATGTCATGAAAGATAGTGGTCATCACACGCTGATATGTGGCTCCTACATTTTTCAATCTAAACGAAATTACATTCCAATAGAAAGTTCCCCATGGACATGTGAAAGATTTCTCATCTTGATCTTCAGGTGCTATCTTAATCTGATTATAACCTGAAAAATCAATCCATTAGTGATAACATTTCATGTTTGGCTGTTAGATCCACAATGATGTCAATGTTAGGCAAAGGAAAGTCATCTTTCAGACAAGCCCTATTAAGATCTCTGAAATCCATACATATCCAGATGTTGTGGTTGGGTTTAGAAACTGGTACAATGTTGAATATCCATTCAGCATAATCAATAGGTCAAATAAATATTGCATCCAATAGTTTCTTCAATTTAGCTTTCACCAGAAGGGCAATGTGCAGATGCATTTTTCTCAACTTTTTCTTCACTAGCTTTATTTGAGGTGGTAGAGATAAATGATGGATGATAAGATCTATATCTATGCCTAGAATGTTAGCGTGGGACCAAGCAAAGTTGATTTGTCTCTCCTCAAAGAATTTGGTGAAGCTTGATTTTTCTTCCTCTGTCATGGATGTTGCTAGATGTAGAGTATTGACTGTTTTAGCTGTACTAGTCTTAATGGAGTGTGTAGGTTCAATTAGCACTAAATATCTCTCATGATAGTGCTCGGGAAGAGTGTCAAATATCCCATCTTTTAGTGCCTTAGAGAGGTTTTTGCTGTTAGTGCACTCTTTATTTTTACTTTTTCTCGATCTAATACTGCAATTAAATGGTTTTCACCATTAGATCAATTTTTTATATTCATTGTTTTGCAGCTGAGAGATTTCGCACTCCCCTTGTCTCAAGCTTCGTTATGAGATTCATTGGTGGAACATGTTTCAGGATTATCAGAGTAAAGGAATTTCAAAATGGAATCATTGTTTGGAAAGATAGGTATATCAAGTAGCTCGGTTCGGTCCCAGTCAATTAGTTCGGGGTGTACCAATGGCAAGGGATCATTAGATTGGATAAGGTCAAAAGAGGTGAGTGTCATGATAGAAAAATATTCAAAGTGTTCGATAGCAATGTTGAGGTCTATGATGTTACCCTCTTCCAAGTGATCTATCTCACTTGAAGTCTAAGCGTCTTCACTTGAGTCATCGATATGTTTTGATCCAAATTCAAGTGGTCTTGACCTTGAGCTTTGTCCCTCCGTATGTGTTGGTGCATACCTTTGTATCACATCAATTTCTTTGTCATGACAAGATTCTTCAGAGAGTGAATCATATTCATACTCATTGGAATCTGTTTCAAATCTATCTCGCAATTGAAGGATTCACTCAACAATTTGTTTCCTAGTTTCTTCTTTTGACTCTTCTTTGTATCCTAGCCCTATTTTGTCCTTTGAATTGATTATGGTAGGATGTATTGGTTCTATGATACCCTCTTTTCTTTTGCCGGCAAAACTTTTTCCATCATATCCCATCTTCTCTAGGATTTTAAAACCTTTACCTTATGGTTCAGTTAGCACATTGGAAGTTGATGCTTGTGATGCTTCTTCATCTTTGTACAACCAATTTAAAACATCCTCATCTTTTGATTCATCCACTAAAGTGTCTTCTTTTACAAACTTACCATCAAAGAGCATGGTTGGTTGTGAGGATTCTTGTCTTGATGTTGATGGTTTCCCATATGACTTAGGAGAAGATAGTAGCTGTGAAAGACATAATGACTATTCAATTGAATACTCACCTAGGCCTTTGTCTTTTCACTGAATCTTTTTCTTGAATTTTTTTGGTATGGAATTTAGTTGTCTTTCATGATCTGATGGAGTAGAATCACTAACACCTTTGTCTTTTGACTGAATCTTTTCCTCAAGCTGATTTGACAAGGAATTTAATTGACTTTCGTTACTTGGTGGAGTAGAAAAACTAATACCCTTGTCTTTTGCCTAGTCCTTTTTCTCAACCCATTTTGACAAGGAATTTAATTGTATTTCATTTTTGGATGAACTAGGAGTGGGAGCTTCCCTTTTATGTGGAAAAAAGTATCTTGTGCTATGTTGAGTGTGTTGCAATATTGAGTGTGTTGCAATATTGAGGATTATTAGAAACAACTAAAATGGTGATTTCTTGCCCATTGAAAGGAAATTTTAAGCACTGGTGATATGTTGATGGCACTGCTTGCATCTCATGAATCCAAGGACGTCCCAAGAGTATGTTGTATGTCAAATCATTATCTAATGCTTGCCAGATTATGTATTATACAACCAGTCCCACTTGAATTAGTAACACTATCAATCCTTGAGAGGATCTCTCTTCATCATCATAGGTGGGTATGCACAGGATCATGATGGGTCAAAAAGTGACAATATGATGGGTATGTGGCTGACGTCTTTTTTTTACCAAAAATTGATGAAACGAAAAGGGATTTTAAAGGAGATTTTCAACTTTCCACCAATATAAATTATGCATTACTTTTAATTTAATAAGTACTTATTATTCATTTTCTATTCAAATTACGACTAAAGTCCCGATTGATAGACTGATTGAAAAACATCTATAGCTTTCAAATGGTATCACTTTTTTTCAATCCAAAACATGCATCACATTCTATGCTTCGCATAATATATATTAAAAAGGAATTTTGAATTTTATGAAGTTTTGACCAAGTATTTATTATATGAGTATTTTATTATTTTAAAAGTTGTAATAAAAATCATAATTAATTATTTACTTGGAAAATTTTTACAAAAAACTATGCATCACATCGCGACATGAGTTCTCTACTTATATCTAAAATATTATAAAAAAATATTATCATATTATTATGGTTAGGGTGGTCAGACAAACACCTACTTCTTATTTTTTCCCTGAAATTTAAGTACTACTGTGCAGTGAAATTTCAATTTTTCACCAAATAGATTTTTTATTTTTTTAAAACAAACCTACTAGTTTAGAAACTACATTAAATTTTCTATAGATTCTACTGTTACATATTTTTTGATATAATATAGATAACTTATTCAAATTTTTATGTCAAGTTTCCTAACTCTGATTTTTTTATTCTTTTGCCACTTAAGGGCATGTTTTTTCCATGACGATTCTACACATACCCAAGCTTTTATAGTGATTTTTCTTCTAGCATCAACTACATTTTCTAAATATCCAAGTGCACGGATAAGTTTTAAAGTGCAAATATTTAGGCTAGCTCCACCATCTATTAGAAAACGTTTGACCTGATGTTTGTGAATTAAATCCTCAATGTGGAGGGAAACATTATTTGGATGGGTGAGTGATATGTCATCATTTTCAAAAAAATGATAGGCAATGAGGTTTGGTCAAGCTTCCCACCATAGCTTGGAATTGATAAACTTCTAGATCATTTGGTATTGTGGTGGCTACTAGAGCTTGTTCCCAAATTTCTTTGTGAGTTGGTGAAATTTTGAGAAGTTCCAATATGGATATTTGAGATGGGATTTTCTACAATTGGTCAACTATGTTATATTGAGTTGCAGGGGCAACAACGAGTGTTTTAGATGCAACTCCTTTCAATACTACTTTGGCTTTCCCTCTTGTGGTTGTGTTGACAGGTTGGTAATCTTTTTTTTCTCTAATTTTAATGACATTAATATGATTATCAGTTGTAGCAACATTTGTGATTAGATTCATTGGTACGATGTCAGTAATTTGATCTGATTCAGTGTTGATGTCATGAAGATAATTTTCAGTTGTAACAATGTTTTTTTCATTCTTAATTGCGATGTCATTAATTTGATTCTTAGCTACAATAATGTCTTTTTGGCTCTTGATTTCGATGTCCTTAGTTTGACCATCTACTACATCAATATGGAGAATGGTAGAATCATAAACATAGTTCACATTTTTCCCTTTGGATTTTGATGAAGAGGACTCCCCCTTTTCATAGTTAGGTAAAGGATTTTTGAATGCTCCATGATCATTATTCGTTTGAGGTCCTTCTACAAATATTTATTTTCTATCAATCAAATCTTGTACCAAATGTTTTAGTTGCATGCAATCATTTGTTTTATGGCCCTTGTTTTTGTGAAAGTCACAATAATGTGCAGCATTCCACCACAAAGGTTTAACTCCTAGTTCCCAATCTTGTGCCGCTGGTAATGTTATAAACTCGGTTGTAAGAAGATCCTTTAATGCTAATTCGAGTGAATGTCCCAAAGGTGTAAATCTTCTTTGATTTGATGATGTTCGATATGGTGGTGATTTAGATTCAACATTGTTTTTATTTTTGTTTTGATTAGTGTTTTGATTGTTGTTTTGATTGGTCTTGGTGGTAGTTGTCAAGTTAAATATTGGCTTCACATTTTGTGTCTCAGTTGTAGCATCATTGTTACCAACATTCTTGTTTCTTTTCCAAAACATTGGTTTATCATTGTTGTTATAATGATTGGAAGAGTTTTTTGAGTTGTTTCCCTCATTGTAAATTTTTAAGACTCCTCTCTTGACCAAGGCTTCTTCAATTTTGAGTCCATTTTCAATCTTCTTTTCAAAGGTAGGTGGACATTGCAGTTCAATGCATTAGCCACCTAAGCTTTGTGGAAATAGTCTCATCAAATAAGTTTCCTCATGTGCAAATTCCAAGCTCATGGTTCAAAATTCCCTTACATGATCTATAGGATCTATTTTACCATTGTATTTATGATACTTTGGAAATTCATAATCCATAGGAAAAGGAATCATGTTAACGGTTTGGTCAAAAAGGTATAGGCAGATGTCTTGTATCAAGTATCATTTTGTGGTTCCTCTTTGCATGTCAAGAAGTTGTTGCAGATTTTTCATTTGATTAGTTAATGCAACCACTGCATCTGTATTTGGTGAATCAATTTCAGTCCTTTTAGGTGCTCCTTTCAGTTGATTAACATCAAAGTCATGTGGAATTTTGATACCTTGATTATCCAGCATTAAAAAGTATTTCTCTACATATTTTTCAAAAATATTTTCCATGAATTTATGGAATTTCGGATCTTGTTGAGATGTTTGAATGTCTTCCTTAGTTATTTCATCATTTTCAGGTTTGTGGAATCTATGGAATGGATTTGCTTCACCTTCAACCATGGTGTTTTGATTTTCAATCTCTTTCTCTTTGGGTTTCTGCTTTTGTGATCTTGATTGAATGGGCATACAAGTGTTATAATTTGACTAAACTTTGATCTTTGTTTGGAGGAATGCCAAGGATAATAACTAAGTCAAATAGAATGAAAAATTCTATTGATGAGGCTAAGTTAAATTTGACTATACAACGTTCTTTTGTGATGAAGGATGATAGATCGTGATGATGAAACTTAGCTTAAAAATTAGAGTTATGATGGATGTTTTAACACTTTAAGATGTTAGATCTTAGTTTAGTTTGGTGCATTTCACTTGCAAAGACTAGTTTCATCAAGTTTAAGACACTAGTGTGACTGAGTAATAATTTTGTTCTGAAAAGGATCCTTAATTCTGGTTCAAAGAGTTAGACAAAGAGTGAATTTAGCTCTCTAGTTTGAATTTAATTGGATGCACTAAAATAGGGTACCGATGCATTAAAAGATGAAATGAATGCACTAATAAATAGCCTGGATGCGTTATACTGTAGCTTATATGCACTAGTAAATGGACTTAATGCATTGAACAATGGACCAAATATGTTGGAGAATGTACTGAATGCGCTAAAAGATGGACTCAATGTGTTGGAAAATGACTTAGATGTGCTAGAAAATGGGTTGAATGAGCTAAAATAAACTAAGGATGCACTAGAATGCCTCTAAATGTATTCAAATTGGTATCCTATAGGTGAATGCACTAAAAGGATTTGGAAATGCATTGGAAAATGGAACTGATGAACCAGAAAGTGACCCATATGTGCTAGAAAATGGACTATATGCACTCATAAATGACTCAGATGCACTAGAATGTCACCTAAATGCACAAGAAAATGCCCTATATGCACTAGAAAATGTTGTGAATGTGCCAGAAAATGCCCTATATGTGCTAGAAAATTTTGTGAATGCGATGAAACAGGGAATGTATGTGCTAATCTGGAAGTGTTCAGTTTTTTTGAAAGTCTGTTTGGTTATTTTGCTTTGAACCAGTGAAATGGATGCTTCCAAGGGATATTTCTATGAACAATGATTTTTTATCTAGTTTCTTTGTTTGTGAATTATGTGAATTAAGTGTTTTAAATGGATGATTTCTTGAAAAATGACTCCAAACATAGCAGAAATTTGTAAAACAATTGTTTCCAGCCTAGGAACTAAACATTGAGTGTATGTTCAAGAATGTGGTCTGATTTCTTTGATTTCCACATGTATAGCACAAGAGAAAAAATATCAAACATTTTTCTAATGTCAAGGGTCACTTAAAATACCACAACCCACATCTTAGAACTATGTTCTGGTCACATAGTCATGTCACCCCCTAGAGGGCACTCATGTTTTCTCCTTTCCTAAGTCTTAACCAAAGTTGAATCCTCCACTTTTGGCGAGTAATCCCTCATAGTTATATGGTGAGTATCTCAAGGGCATATTCTTCCCTCCACTTGCATTGTGATATTAGAAGTGTTTGGAGACTAACTTGGCTAGCTTCTACACTCAAGGTTCATAGGAAGGGTTTCCATTTGGTGTGGTAAAATGATAAACTCTTGTAGGAGACCTTCCAACCTTTAGAACAAAGGCTTTGGGGATGGTTATCAATGCACACTACCATCGAATTGGAAGTTTCCTTGAATTTTGTTTTGATTATAGTGGGTCAAAAAACTTGGCTTTAGTTATTCTCACTAAGGTCATTCCCATAGGGTGAGTACTTTTTCCCACTACAACAAGCCTTCTAGAGGTGATATCAAAATATAAAAGAGCGAGTTTGGCATTCTGGTCACCCCGTGAAGGGGAGAGCATAGGCCTATCACTTTACAAGCATAGTAAACAGGGTGTTCATTAACCTCTTAATTAAACTAGGTTCCTAATTTAATCAAAAGAAAGTACTAAAACAACTCCAGCCCCTACAAACACCATTAGTAGTTTGATATAATTGTCTCAAAATTTTAAGTTTTTGCAAAGAAAACTAGATGCACTAAAATAGGAATCATATGCACTAAAAGATCACATAGATGTGCTAAAAGAACTACTTTATGCGCTAGAGAAACTACTGTATGCGCTAAAAGACCCCCTAGATGCACTAAAATATGAGCAAGATGCACTAAAAGATGCTTCGTATGCGCTGTAACAAGAACTAGATGCGCCAAAGGATGTTTCATATGTGCCAAAAGAAATCATGGGTCATTACATAGGAGTTCACATTCAGATCTATAGACACACTTTCTAGAAAACATCAATAAAAATGGGGCTAGCCGCATAGTGGGCACCATTTTTATGTGTGAGGTAAAATGTGTAAATGAATAACAAAATCACACATTCAATGAGACATTATATTAGAGAAATTGCATTACAAAACTAATCAAATTGAAACAAACCAAATTCCCTAAAGCCATCCCATTGATTCCTATCTTCAGTGATTCCTTAAATCATAATGGCTTTCAGATTGTGTATGCACTTATGACCTTTTAGAATGAAAACCTGAAGAATGTTATGCTGTAAAATACAAAAAATCTATTCCTACATGTTTGATAAACTATATGATTTACTGAGTGATGCTATGATAATGATGTTGTGATAAATATATGATGCTAAATTTTGTGATGCAAATGTTGTATTAAGATACTATGATAATGGAAATGCAAATAATAACTAAGAAATGATTCTAAACTAAATGATTCTAAAATGGTAATTGCTAAATGCTCCAATGCTAAACACTAAATGATCTCATGAAAATTCTCCAAAGTAAGTTTTCTCAAAGTTGGGCTATCAAATGCTCAAGAATGAGGCTGCATTTATAGGATTTCCAAGGCATATTGTGATGTGGCAACAACCAATAGTCGAGATTTTAGCTGGAGAGATCGAGGGTGGAGGATGAAGAAGTTATAGGGAATCATGGAGAGTGTTCCCTTTAATAGAACACTTTTCCAAGTGTAAGAGAGAATAAATGGAGGAAGTAATGCAGGAGCATCTAGTGGTGTAAGGGCAATCTTGCATCACCCAAAAATAGTTAAATTTCAAGTTTCTCAGTTCTTAGATGTTTTTA